>JAHBMJ010005801.1:26813-31813 GCA_018398765.1 Chromera velia | reverse complement strand
GTATATCGATCGATATCGATATTACTGTCCACAATGATGTCTCTTGATGTCGATCCATATGCTGACACAGACTTCGCAGCCAATGCGAGTGAGTCGTTTCATCTCCGTATTGATAGAAGAACCTGTACTGCTCGAGAAGAGGTCCCAAAAGACGCAGAATTTGGAGTGTCCAAGTTGCCGAGAGCAGAATGCAATGCAGCAAATATTGCGCGGATTAGAGATGCTAAGCGCAAGGTCTACCTCCAGAAAAAAATATACAGACAATACCGAGTTTATTTTCTGCCGTTGAATCTCATGGTTGGGAACAAGTTTAAGTCTCTTGCCGCAGACTCGCTGCAATGTTACGAAACTCCCGCCGTATCTATGAGAATGACAAGCTCAGGGAAGCTTTGACCAAGATCTTTCCAGAAGTCGATCTGAGTCTTTTTCAAGAGTCCGCAGTTTGCGGTCTTCCACGAAAGGTGTTATCCGACGTTTTGAAAAGATTCAGGCTTCATGTAATCGAAAAACTCGAGTTGTCGTTGATGCCGGAGAGTCGATATTGCACTCCTGTTGCAGTGTTTCACCCATTTGAGGGGAAGTTGGAAATTTGCTTTGTCTACAAGGTGTTGCCTCAAGTCTGGAAGAAAGAGATGACCCTTGCAGAAGCCGTGGCATTCTCAATGTATCAGTTGAAACACAAGGAGAGGGAGGGTGGATACTTCAAGAAGAGAACGCTATCAGTTTTGAAGGGAAGCTTGAAAGGCGAAGTCGATCGCAAGGCCATCGACTTTGAATCGATCTCCCAAGGGCCCATTGTGTTTGATCCGAAAAAGCAAAAGATTTGTGTACAGAAACGGCTCATCACCCTCCTATGGGAGGACGGGTTCACATTCGGAAAGATAACACTTGGTCGTCATATGCTTCAAGCCGTCCTCTGGTTTCTAGATCCAGAAATGGACTTTTTGAAGCGAGGGTTTACAAAGGCGTCGACTCTGTACAGCGTGAAGGCGGGGTGCGAGAGTGCTATTGGAATGGCAATGGCTCAGCGGATGGCAGAGGCCTTGTTTGAGCTACTTGACAACCCTATCTGGTCAGTTGGTCCGGGCCGTTTGTCCATCGATCGGTCTCCTGTATACGTGAGTCTGTCTGACTCACTCTCCCTGTGTGTCTGTCTGTCTGTATGACCGTCTGTGTGTCTGCCTGTGTGTCACTAATTTGTTAGTATACGCCTTTCTGTCTGTTATGCAGTCAGTTTGTCTCGCTCTATCACTCACTTTCTGTTGCAGCACTGCATTGATGTGCATGCATGCAGGATTGCCAAAGAGTTCTCTAACGCTCCACTGGACATCAAACTCGAGCTGATCACCGAGATCTTGTACGTAGCTGATGACAAGCAGCTCCGAACAGCTCTCGGCATAGCGACAGGGAAGTCTATGTTTTGGCATACAATCTGGCTGATCGGTGCCTACAATTGGTATTGGTGTTGTGAAGTAGCGGAGTCATAAAGACGGACTCTGGAGGGGGACTTTCACCGTCTTATTGCATTCCTTGCTGAACTCGGACGGAGGGGGGTGAAAGCCGATGGAGAGCCCTACGCGAAAAGCTCTTTGGACAGAATCTCAGGTCAGCAGCTCGCCATTTCAGCTTTTGCCCTCTCCACTACTTGTTTTTTTTCCTTCTCTCGTTCACTCTTGCTTTCCTTCGCCTTCCTTACTTTTCTCTGTCTTCCTTCTATTTGACTGCTTTGTACATAGAATCGTGATTGATGTATCTTGATCGTCTTCTTTGTCTTGATATGCTTTCTGAATTTCAGCAGAGTTGCGCAAAGAGGCCGTCTACGGAGGGGCATCGTTGCCCTCCTATGTGAAGGAGGTAGTTGTCAAGTTTGAAAAGATTGCCGCAGCAGCCGCTGCCGAGAAGGGGGCAGGAGAGGTGGCACAGAAGCTGAAGATTCTCCCGCTTCCGGGGGGTATGTACGGCTGCCTGTCCCTCGACAAAAACAGTCTCGATGCCATAGTTCGCCTGGCCGAAAACGTGGATGTCAGCGAACTCAGTGAGAATCTCTCCACCATCTTGCGGCAGGAACTTGAGAAGCCTCAATTGATCGACAAGCTCAAATCGGACACCGGAGTGAAGAAGCTGTGCTCGCAAGCAGCAACCATGGCTCACCTGTATGATCAGTATGAACGCATCGGCGAAAACGTGATTTCTCCAAACCTTCAGGTCAGGACAAAATTAAGAAAGAAAGAAGGAAGGAAGAAAGGAAGGAAAGAATGAAGCCCCGCATCTTTGACTGAATTATTCACCCATTAGATCCAGTCATACAGAGACAAGAAAGCGCACACAGAGATAGTAAGACCCTAACTATATGTGAAAGCAAGCTCAGGAAGTAAGCTTAGGAAGGAAGGAAGGAAGAGAAACAGATAGATTGTATAAAGACATAAATAAACCTGTATGTTTATTAATTATGATATTGTTGTCTTTGTGCAGACGCCGATGGCATTAGCCTCTCATTTCCGACGGTTGTTTTATTGGAGGAGACCCTTTGACCTCGGGAATTCTCTCAACACGTCTGTTGCTGCCTGTCTCTCGGTGGGTGTGATGTATCTTACGTAGCCCGTGACAACGTGGGGCAACTCCCACTTAGTGAACGTTCAGGTTCTGGCCGAGTTTCACAGAGAGAGAAAAATTCCCCTTTTTCAACTGAATGAAGGCAGGGGGGAGCAGATGCTGTCCAATGATGCAAAACTAGAGGCAAACCGCTCGAATCATCAGACTGTGGTCTGTTCTCACCCCGCCTGCATCCATTATTACCAGAAGATGGAGGGGACAGCTAAAAAGTGGGGAGGCGAAACAAAAGACGAACCACCCTGCGTCTATGACGTGCATGCGTGCGTCCTTGATCAGGGCCATGAGCTTTATTGGGCAGGGTGGGGGGAGCTGCCGAAGTATAGAAATCTGGTCATGTCTGAAGATAGAGAGGCACTGTACCGAGCCATGCGGTCCCGATTGGCCTTTCTTGAGTCCCGTTTTTTGAAAGAAGGGCGCTCTTGCAAACTGTTGCTCCGCTCCGTTGAAGGCCCTCCCAACTTAGTCCACTCAAATGTTTTCGCTTGGTGATTCAGCCCTTCTGAACCCACAATAACAGCCGAATCAAAAGTCCTCCGCATCTCTCTCTGCGTGTGCAATTCCTCCCAGGGCCCGTGCACATGCCTGCCAGGGAGTCTGCCTACCCTTCAGAGCATTCTTTCCGATAGAGAGAGAGCACAGCCATTCTTTTACCGCAGATCGAACGAACTGTGCGACGACCTGCAAGGACAGTGCCCCCCCCCTTGGCGCACCGTTTTGTCAGGGCCGCACGCAGGAAAGCCGTTCAATTTGTCGTTTATGAAGGTAGAAAATTTTTAGGGGTCTCTCGTTTCAGAAGAGGACAAAGAGCTTATTGAGGAAATTACCCTCAAAAAAGCAGAGATGCCTAAATCGTTTTCGGTCTCCACCTCTGCCATGCTGAAAGAGATTAAGCAAAAAAGGGGGATAGATGCACAGAGTGAGTCAGAGGCAGACGCAGCCCCAAAAGCCGGAGACAGAGACGTGCGGTATTTTGAGTATTTCAATCCGGAGCGAGATGCTCCGTACTGTCACCATCTGCCGCAGCTAGACGCAGCTGTAAGGAAGCGCTCTGCACAAGATCCGTCTCCCGCAGCTGCAAAGAAACGCTCTGTCTGGGCCCTGCAGGCCCCTCCCCCGTGCCCATCTGCAGCTCCAGCGGCAGCAGCTGCAGTGAGTGCCCCCCCTTCTCGGAAGCAGCAGCGAGTGCCCCCCCATGAAGAATCCGACAGTAAGGAAGAAGAAGAATCCGACGGAGAGGAATCAGATGAGGAAGAGGACGACGAAAGAGAAATGGCAGGGGAACAAGAGGACCAGCGGAGGGCGGCAGCCTCCTCAAATGCACCGAGTAAGCAGACTGTATCCCAACGAAAAGCAGCAGCCGAGGCTCTTTTCAAGCAAGTGTGCAGAAATGGTGACTTTTTTATTCTTGTTCCTTCTCCGGTCATGTATAAAGGAATGCCACAGACGCAAAAGGATGGAATCATCCCTGTTTCCATCTGGAGGGGTGAGGTGACCGAGACAGGGGTTGAGCAGCTGTGGCCGTACGTCAAGAGGAACAGAGAGATTCCCTTTTACGGATGGTTTCAGCGAGGTAATGGGACAGACAGAAACGAGAAGTCCATGCTTTTCTCTTCTATATACAGGAAAAGATGGCGGCTGAAACGTGATGTGGTCGTCACACTGACTGACGGAGAGGCTGACGGGTTGCTTTTCGAGCCTGATTCCGCGACAAGTGATCAAAGCCCAGAAAATCGTCAACTGACCCCAGAAGGAGTGATTTCTGTTACGGCATCACTCAAAGTCAAAGCAAAGGAGTATGACAAGTCAGATGTCCTGAGGTGGGCGTATCGCCTGTTAGGCAGCTGGTTGATTGAGCCTCCAGATGAGGAGGACTTTGGTCTTTGGTCGATTGATCATCTGCGTTCCCTCAAAGAAGTGTACCCGTCCTTTCATGTGTCTAAGTGGATGCAAGATGAGGGATTCCTGCATGGAGAGGGGACTCGGAGGACAGATGAGGAGATTGAGGAGATCGTGGCTCATTTCACCGACAAGAGTTCTATCTCTTCCAATGGGGCACCCCAGTTTGTCCCTGTTTGCATATGAGATGATTCTAATGAACAATCATTTATCTCATTTCAAGAGTCATTTTGAGTTATTTAAACATTTCTAGACACTTTTTATTCTACTTTATAGCACTGAATGATTGATCAAACTCATCATCATCATCACCACCAAAAACTTTGTTTAAAAAAAAATATAATAATCTATTTAGTGATTTTATCTATATAATATGATTCTAATGAATAATCATTTGTCTCATTATAGGGGTGTAAAATCTCTTTTGGACGGGGGGGGGGGACCCCGTCGGCGGGGCAGGCAGGAGCCTGCCCGACGGGGGGGCCCCGTCC
>JAHBMJ010005801.1:0-26723 GCA_018398765.1 Chromera velia | reverse complement strand
GGAGTTCGTGCGCGCAATCAAAATTAATTTTTCGAGTCTGTCACTGAATGATTCACCTGCCCCGCCATGCCCCGCCTTCTGTGAACAGTCGCTTTCTTGTATGGTTGTTCTGTTTTCTCTTGCCTTACACTGCTGCAGCTGACTGTGATGCCCTCATACCGCTCACTGCTGCTGATTCTGCTGCTCAAGCCCAGACCCCATTGAGATCGCTGATCCGTTGCCGACCATTAATTTCTTCATTGTCTTTCCCTTTGAAGTCCTTTCAAGATGCTGTGAAGATTCGTACTTCAAAATGTCTTTTTCAAGATTCCCTCCGAAGCGGAGTGCGGACCACGCCGCCATGACAAGCAGGCCTGGCCCGAACACAAAGAGAAGCCGACCGGAGATGAAGGAAGATTGGGACCGTGCCATGAAATGGAACCCCGATCTTGTTGAGGAAGTCCGAAGAGACGGGAGCACTGTCATCGATCCGCACAAGCTGCTCTGCAAGCCCTGCAACAAAGTCCTGTGCATGAACGGGAACTATTGCTATTTCAAATTTCTAGATCATGAGAAGTCGAACGAGCACAAGCAGATGAACACGCAGAACCTTAGATGGAATGCTGGACCTGCCTTTGGTCAGCTTCCCTGGGGTTCGACAACCGGTTTGTTCAGCAAAGGTGCGTCGGTAAAATTAGCTCAACCTTCCGTCTCCTCTTGGCTTATCCCAATGCCGAAGAAGCCGCGGCAGAACGTTCTGGCATCTGCTGGCAGCCCGCCAGGCGATGAAGCCCAGCCCATCGAGATCGATGCAGAAGAGTCAGGTGCATCTTCACAGCCAGCGGCAGCGGCGCAACCAGCAGCAGCAGCAGCAGCAGCAGTCATGCCTGCACTTCCCCCAATATTTCTATGCCCCGGCATCCAAAGCCGCACGTTCCTTCCCCTGTGTGCTCTGGCCCCTGAAAAACTCCCTCCAACAACTGCAGGGGCCGCACTTTTCACTTGTACACAGGAGCTGAGTGATGTGGCATTTGCGGCCCGCTCCCCCGCATCCATCAAAGCGATTACAGAGAAATACTCCTCGAAGGATGTCAAGGAAGCCGGAAAGTTCTATAAGCAGGCAGTCATTGTGCTGGAAGGGGGAGAGCAAGAAGGGGTTCTTAGGAGCCTGACGTGCACTGGCAGGACTGGAGCCTCCCTTTTCCCCTGCCTTTCGTGCAAAGGCCTGATCGGTCTTGATGCCATTCGGATGCGCAACACCCGCGTAAATTCGTTGTACGCGGCGATGTTGGCATTTCTTGCGATCGTGTGGGAGAGAGAGATTCCTCGGCTGGCCTATGAGATAGCGAGACCTTCTGAAGCGGAGAAGAGAAGAAAAAAAAAGGGCAGCAAGAAGAGAAAGAGGGAAGAATCTGGAGACGGCCAGGGGGGGGGGAAGAGAGAGGAGAAAGAGACGTGGGTCACTCTGCAGGGAAAAGAGAGACTGCAAAGCCTCAGGGTGGGTCAGTTTGTCTTGTCTAGTTGTCTGGTTTGTTCTTTGTATTTCTTTGTCTGCTTGTCTATCTCGTCTTTTTTTTTTTCTTCTTTCGACACACTGCTCAACTGATTTGCTGCTAGACAGTCTGTGTGCTCCGTGCTTGCATGCAGTCCAAACTTGATCTGCTCTTCAAGCAGCACATGTTGAGCACGAACATGGCAAGGGAGTACGGCGACGCGGCATGCTACCTTGATCTCCAAGATGCTCTCGACGGTGTTCCAACAGAGGTGCATGGATGGGTGAAGGAGATGGAGGCGCAACTCCTGAAGATTGATGGCAAAGTGAAGAGGGAGAGCTACATGAGGGCTGTCAAATACCTCAGTGACGGAACTCTGGAGAACGAGAACCCCACCCTTGTTGCCTTCCTGATAACTGCTGCTACGGTCGGTCCCTCCCTCCCTCCCTCCTTCCCCCCCTCCCTCCCTCCTTCGCTATGACTGCTTGTCCTGTCTTGTCTTGTGCTTGCTTTTTTGAAAGATCCTACAACTGTTTGTCTTGTCTTTTTTTTTTTTGTGCAGGTAATTCACAGGAAGAAGCGTGGGGTGGGTCTTCAAAACCTACAGGGTGACCGTCGGGTTTATGAGTTTCTCTTTGCATTGGCCCGTTTCGGTGCGGCCACGCAGAAGTTGGCTTCACTGAACCTTTTGGGGTACGAGGTTGAGGGCCTCCAGTATCATGCCCAGAAAATGTTCAACATTGAGGACTTCCACATTTACTGCTAGGTTGGTCAACTGAGTTTTCTTCCGCTGCTCAAACTTCTGCTCCTCAATTTTTTGAAGAATTTCATAGTTGTGAATCCCCTCTCTCATACATGCACACACCGACAGAGCGACAGAAATTTTCAAGTATTCTTCTATGTGTCTATCCATGCAGAGACGGCGCAGATTGTGCGGCTGCTTGGCCATGCTCTTCAGTGGTGGTACTGCGCTCCTCTCAGTGAGGTGCCTGCAGAGAGGCAGCCTCCTGTATTCTATGTAGAGGACAGCGCTTCTGTTGTTAAGCGGTTTGAGCCTGACCTTCGGACGGGAAAGGTGATTGGGGGGAGCTTTAAAAACAACGAACACCTGATTTCCCTGCCAGAGGGAACGTCAGTCAGCGATTTGTTTGACACCTTGAAGGGGAAAGAGCCAGCAAGCTACATTGCCTGCGGATTTGTTGCCCCCGCCCGGGCAGGCTGTGCAATGCTGCCCGTCTCCGTGACCCCACACTGCGATAAAGATGACCCAAAAGAGGTGACCCTCAGGATTCTGCGCAACTGCTCTGCCGTGGACAAGGTCTCTCGATGCATGGCAACGGTTGGTCTCTCTCTCTCTCTCTCTCTCTGTTTCTGTCTTTGTTAATTCTATCTGTTTGTCCTTTTTCTGTCTGTCTCTTTCTCTATTTTTTTTTTCTATCCTCTGACGCCCTCTCAAATGCTGCCGCATATATGCAGATTACGGACTGTGGAAAGGACTACTCCGATCTGCACAACGTTGGGCACAGCGTCGGAGGGAAGGTGGGGCATATTGAGACTCGCTCATACTCAATAGTCCCCACAAAGTTCAGGTCGCACCGGCCTGTGATCTGCATGACGGAGGAGACACCGAGCATGGCTGCTCACCCGATCATCATCATGTTGGGAGGGAAACATGGAGTGAAGGCTTCCCGGGGTCAGCTGTTAGGGATGCAGAACATCATCCTGTTGGGGAAAACGTTTGTGGCCCTCGCTATCTTGGAGGTGGCGCTCCAGATGGAGGGATCATTCTCCGTGACACGGGAGATTTTGAGTCCATCGGACCCCATGTCCGATTGGTTTGCAGGGCTTGCGCTTTCCCCGTCAGTCAAACGCCCCCTTTCTTGTTCCTTTCTCTCTCAGACTGTCGTTTTTTAGATTAGTTTGTGACATTGTCTCTCCTGTATCTACGTGCGTCTCTCTGTCTCTATCAGCTCTTTCTTTTCTTGTGGTTCCGTCCTTGTGTATTATTCTTCTCTCTTGTCTTTTTGAAAAAATGTTTATGTGTGAATCTTTTCCTCTCTCTCTACCCGGTGCCTCTCTGCAGAGGAAGGATCCTCGACCTTCACAAGCTGCACTCGTGGTCGTTTGACTGCCTCGGCACCGGTATCATGACGTTCATTGTGGGGGAGCTGTATGATGCCGCCATTTATCCTGACCTCCCCCTTGATGAGCGCTTAGCCCGTCTCGCGTGGTGTAAGGGGTGCCTTATGCTCATTCAAAGACACCGGCAAGTGCTGTCAAAAGATTACGCTGCCAGCAACTTGGGACCTCACCCGGAAACCATGAAGAACATGATCAGGTACTTTCTCTCTCTCTCTCTCTCCTCTCCGACAGCCTCTCTCTCTCTCTCTCTCTTTCTCTCTCTCCCTCCTCTCCGACAGCCTCTCTCTCACGACTTCTCTCTCCCTCTCTCCTGCAGGTTTGCGAACGCTTTTCTTGTGCTGATTGAGGTGTGGGGAAAGCACTGCAAAGACCAGCCCCTGCACCTTCCTGCGTTCACTGAAATGAAAGGAGAACACTTCTTTGATCAGTCAAGCTATCCTTCTAGTTTTTTTCGAATCCGTTCATTTTTCATTTTTTTTTTGAACCCATCCTGTTGGATTTCTATTTTTACAGGAAACGGGAGGACCCGATACCAAACGGGTTCAATGACGATCTCCGACTGGTTGAACCATGCCACCTACACGGTGAAGGAACAGACCCTCTTTCTGAAAGGCCTCCACCGACCCAAGACGAAGAAAGGGTACATCGTGAATGATCTGAGACGCACACCCAACTCCGCTTTCTCCCTTCTCCGCCGTGAAGAGTACATCTGGATTGTGGAGCAAGCAGAGGAGAGTGCAGTGGGATTCATGAGCTACGAGCTCGGTTCTGCTTTCCTCGCTGACGAGTCAGGTCAAATTTCAGTCCGTGACCTCGATTTGGCAGCGGTTCGAGAACAGGAGAATGCTGCTCCGGCCGAGCTTCCCGAGTCTCTGGAGGAGGTGCGGTGGGTTGATTTGGAGTTTGAGGGGGAGGTGGTGGAGTCAGCCACGGAAGAAGAACTCCGTGAGGCTTTGTCTGCGGATGCAGTGGGGGTTTTTATGGAGATGGAGTTGAACTCCCGTGAGAGAGACAGTCTGCACAATCCCACGCAGATCCCTGTTGAGGGACCCGAGGGTGCTGAAGTTCAGCACCCAGTTCCAGAAGACTTCTCCCCCGATCTCACAGTCGATGGAGAAGACAGTCTTTCTCTGTTCAACCATGCAAGAGCAGCGCGTGAGGCACAGCTCGCACATGTGTCGGGCAGTTCTTCTGCTGACCGCCCCCTTTCTGCTTTCCTTGCAGAGATCAATCGAATTGTTTCTTCTTCCTTAGATGAGAAGG
The DNA here is from genome assembly GCA_018398765.1 of Chromera velia. Classification (NCBI taxonomy): domain Eukaryota; family Chromeraceae; genus Chromera; species Chromera velia. The sequence continues at coordinate 21,846 of JAHBMJ010005801.1, read as the reverse complement.
AGACCCTCCGTGCTTTGAACGAGCTTCGACAGGTGTCGTACTCACTCGAAGGCCCGGGCATTCAAATGCCAGGGCGGCAGCGCTCGCAGCGGGGGGAAGGGGGAAGGGAGAGGGCTCATGCACACTATGTTCTTGCATGCAGCGGGAGCGAAATGAAGGTCAACATGGTGAAGGCGCTGTCGGAGGTCCGCCACAAGCTCAAAAAGGGCCAGTCGGCTGCAGAGACAGAGAAGACTCTGCAAAGCCGTCTCGAGAGATATAAGCATCGGAAGCTGCGCGTGGGCGGGCCTGAAACTCCGATCAACGCGGATGCCGTCAAAGTCAGTCAGCGTGGCCGACTTTTTGTCTCTCCGAGTCTGTTTTTGCGTGTTTTTGTCTCCTTGCTGTGACAGTCAGTCTGCACTGTCTCTCTAACTTTCTGTTCTGTCGCAAGTAACGTTTTGTGCAGTCATATTTATTGATTTAGAAGTTTGCGTATTTTTCATGAATGCAGATGACTCCACGCAGCCTCTGGATCTATCAGTTTGATGAGAGCGTGACAGTCGTCCAGATCCTCACTGTGGGAATGAAGAGTGAGAAGGGGTTCAAGTATCAGCCGTGGTTGTACATGGCTGCGGTAGAGAGAGCGTTGATTTCTTTTCTCGAGCAGGATGGAGAATCGGGTGAGTTCACAGCCGTCCCGGACCGCAGTGTCGACTTCTTGACGACAAAGGGAATGGGAGGTTTTGTGGAGGAGGTCACTGATTTCGCTCATGACGATGAGCGAAAGCGTTTCATTCTCTCCGCTGCAGCACTGCAGCGTTTTGAGGAATTGAAACAGGTTCTCGCGAGCCCCCCCTCGGAGGACTCCGAGTACGAAGTGGAAGCAATCCGGGGATGGGAGTGGAGAGGCCCTCCTCGGAGGAGGAAACGGTGGTTTAGAATTAAGTGGAAGGGGTGGCCCGAGGCAGACAACACCGACGAGCCAGAAGAGAATCTGACTGGCTCACCGAGAATTTTAGCTGCCTTTCTGCAGGTGCACAACGACTGCCCTGATACATAAGGGCACATCGATTACCTAATGTCTATATCGCAAGTGTTTCTGCCTCTGCCAATCTTTGTTTGATGACAAATTAGAAAAAATTAGAAGCTGATTAATGACACCTCATGACGGAGTTGAATTCAATTGATGCTGAAGTTAATTTTATTCAAGTTACAAAATGTTACAAGAAGATTTTAGCTAGAATTTCAGAAGTTTAAGTATGTTTTAAGTTAGAGTTGAGAACAGTTTAGGCTTTATGAAGGTCATCATCTAGGTTGTCTTCATGACCTAGCACTTTTTCTCACCTAGAGCTCTCCGAACGGGGGGGTCCCCATTCACAGGGGTCTGATCTCCCTAGAGCTCGAACGGGGGGGACCCCGTCGGATCTGGAGTCCTAAGAGCTCGAACACACCCCCCTCCCCCGTTCTTACACCCCTATGTCTCATTTAGAATCATTTAAACATTTCTAAACATTCTTTATTTGATTGATTGATTGATTGATTGATAGGTTCCGCACTAGGCCTTTTTATTTTACATATAATACTTAAAGAAAGTTTCTAAAGATATTTATAAATGTAACTAACTGCATGTGCTAGTTAACTCTTTGACTCAATAATTATGAATATAAATAATAAATTACATCAAAAATAAATTGATGAATTTGATGTGAGATTTCGTGCTCAGTGAAACACAAGACTTAGTGAGTCAAAGGGGCAAATAAAATTACTTGTAAAACTGAGTTCTAGAAACTAGTCTAGAAATATGAAATCTCAGGATTATAAACTAAAGAAGTGTATAAAATAAATTTTGAACTGATTGATTGATTGATTGATTCATTGATTGAATTCACATTAATTGAGGGTTCACTCACTTTCCCCTGAATTCCCTCCCCTTCTTCATCCTCCTCCATCGTATCCACTCTCCCTCTCCTTGTATTTCAACTAATACATTAATTGAGAATCGGAGAGGGAAAAGAGAAGAGAAGGGATGAGACAAGAACCTTCTCTTATTAATAAGTCTGAAACATGTCAGAGCCCCCAGAACTATCAGCCCCCCTGTCACCCCCTGTCTGCAAGTTGCTTCCCCCCCCTGTCACCGCTGAATCAGATGCCACCTGTGCACCAAAAATGTCTGGAAACGGCTGACTCGCAGGCTGATTGGATGAGCTCGAGGAGCTGCTTGGGGCAGGGAGGGCTTTTAGACTTTCCTGCAACTTTTGAAAATCTCCAAAACTCATCGCTGCAATTTGAGACAACGACAGAGAGCTTTCAGCCTGGGAGGGCTCAGACAATGTAGCAGGGGGAAGGGCCGGATGGAGAGGGGGAGATTGCTGAGATTGGTCGGGGACAAAACCACCTGCAGAGAGGGCGGAAAGGGCTGGAGATTGCTGGGGAACCACCAGACCTGCAGAGAGGCCAGAGAGGGCAGAGGGGGCAGGGGATCCCTCAGGAACTCCTGCCGATCCTAGTACCGAGCCTGGGCCCCCACCCTACCTACCACCTTGCGCTAGAGCCTCTTTTCTCCTCTTTTTCGCTGCTTCCTTCTTCTTCAGTACATCTGCATCGTACTTGGCGTGTTCACCGCGGAAGCCCTTGAACAGGGTTCGCCTGTCAAGGCAGGCAGTAAGGAAGGTTCGCTTGAACCCGTTGTCAACTACTATAGATGAGTCGTTTTCGGGATCAAAAATGATGTTCCACATGCAGTAAAACGCTATCATTACCTCATTGGTAACGAGGTGTAGTTTTGGGAATCTCTTCAGCTCCTCATTCACCTTGACTGTAGAGTAGAACTCGGGTCTGAGCTCCCATCCATCGGCACGCTGCCTCTTTTTCTTCGACTGCTTCTGCTGTGGCTGTTGGAGGGGCGGAATTCCTTCTTAGGATGGTACTGCAGCTGCTGCTGGTGCCTGTGTGGGCGCTGCTAGTGGGGAACTGGCATTTCGTTCTTCTGCCAAAGACTTCACCTGCTTATTGAAATTTTGCCAGCCATACCAAAGGCTGGTTTTCTCATCGTCAACCTGATCATCGGCCACAATCACCTCCCGAAACACCCGTGCGAAGTCTTCCCCCAAGAGATCACCCTTTTGAAGCTCGATCTGGTTTTTTGACGTGGCCTGCTTCTGCTCAGATCGCTCCCTCAGCAGCGGAATGCAACTCTTAAAACTTTCTGCCCCAAGCTCTTGAGAGTACGCTTCGCAGGCCTTCCTGCGAGGGACACCATCGTCACCAAGAGGCTTGTACTTGCTCTGTAAGAAGAGTTCTCTCTGGCTGGAAATTGCGGTGAACAGATAAAGAATATACAAAGCAAGGTGAGAGGGCTGGGCAGTGTCTGAGGAAGCAGGCGTAGTCCAAAAATCAAAATTGCATTTCAACAAGTCCAAAGCACCTATGTCTGTTTGTGCTTACTTTCGAATCGCATCGACATCTAACTCCTCATCTTTGAAGTCGACGTCAGCATAAGGGTCAGCATCATCCATGATGACTGACGAGAAAGATCAAAGTAAGATCGAAGGTATGTTTCGAGACTTGTGCACGTAAGCAACGGGAAAGCTCAATCAGTGCAGGCAAGGTCACAGGATGTATGGACTTCGATCGCTCCACAGATTGCAAGATCAATTGATGAATATCTGGATTGATCAGGAGTTCGATGTCGATCGCTGAATGGTACATCAATATTTCCAACAGGGTCAATCGATCGATCTTCAATGGCCGATCGATCGACCTTAAAATTTTTTTAATCATGCATGCGCCTATTTTTTAAGTGCGATCGATGAGCGCGCAATGCATGGTAGATGTATTGCATATTTAACCCAACGTGGAGTTACCGTTAGTTTGGTAACCATGAGATGGTAACCGGCAGACTTGAAGGCGTATACGACTACCATGGTAGTTCAAGGAAAAACTCTGATAAAAACAGTTGCTAAACTAGTTACTAAATTTATTTTAAAGCCTGACCACTTAAGTTATTAGCAGTTTAAAGCGCTGAAATGATCATATTCAAATAATATATGTTATATATATAGTGATATATACTAGTTAGAGACTTAGAGTTCACTGAGTTCAGTCATAAAATGATGAACATTGAACTTTACTAGAATTAATGAACTTTTAGTGAATGCCAAAAATATGATTTTTGCTAGTCTAAAATTGGTTTTGTAGGTCAAATTTGACTCAGAATATAGCAAAATCTGCCTGTTTTTAGCTACTACCACTACTGTTGGAACACTGCTACTATAACCACAAAATTGGTAACCGGGTAGCCTAGCGGCCACCTAGTAACCGTCTTACTTTCGTCACTCCTAACCGTACTGTGTAGCAAAAGGTGGATCAAACCATATCTGCTACTATGATATAGACCACCGTAAAACAATATTCATCGGTTCGCTCTACTTGCCCATTGGAGTATGTAAGAGGTCTCTTCATACGCTTCTCCAGTTGTTTAGCAGACTCCTTCAGACTGATTCGCTCTATCCGGGCATCTCTCATCAATTAGGGCTGACAGCTTGGATATCGTTTGATTGAGGTTTTTGTTATGGATATCTGCATGACTCTCGGCTCAGGCACTCGCGTTAGGCCTTGCGTCGGCGCGCACGACCGATACAGAATGGCGCATATTTGCAATTTGGGCCCATGTAGGCAACATTTTGATATAAGTGCAATTTTGCAAACATGAGACCCTTTCTTCAGCCTGTTTGCAAACATGAGCTCTCTGCTCCTTCTTATGATCCATTCAGCTCACCGATCTGAATTCTGACGGTACAATCATCTTAGTTGCACTCAAAAGACTGTATGTAAGCACTTAAATCTGACAAAATGGTTTCCGGTGTATGGAGATAGAGCAAGTCAGCTTCACGCTTCGAATGTTGCCCGACGTTGTGATGCGGGCAGGCTTCTTCTACTGCCCCGATTGCAGAAGAGAAATAAAAAAACGTGCCGACTTCAAGAAGCATTACAAAGTCTGTAAGACTAGAAAGCGCAATGTAGAACGGGAGGCGCTGGGGGAGGGCGTTCAAAGAGGGCCGGTGCAAGTCAAGAAATGGGATGGCGTATACTTCGACCAAGCCCCCCCGCCTCAAGGCCTTGCTCACTTGAGAAACGAGCGGGCGGACACCATCAGGCGATAGAAGTTTGAGCTGTTTATGTCCTACGCACAGATTGCTTCAGTCATTGCCGATGTACACAAACTAGAAGCCCAAGTGAGGTTGTTTGGGACGGACAACAAGACAGCTTTCCCTCAGCACCTTGCAGAGAGCTGGTGGGTGACTCGCCATTTTGCTCTCTCTGAAGGAATTCTCAACGAAGCCTTTATCAACCAGCGTTTGAAGCAGCTTTCGGTCAGCACCTGCTTGTCTTTTTGTCTGCCTGCTTCCAATGCTGCCGATGATCCCTTCATGGGGGAGGCAGTCGCTCTCTTCTCTTCTCTCTCTCTCTCTCTCTCTCTAAATATACAACCAGACCTGTGCCTGCTGGTTTCTTGTATGCTTGCAGTGTGGAATTTGGGTGTTGGACTTGGTCCAAAACCTGAAAGACTTGCTGCGGATGCCAGCAGTGAAGAAGAACTGGAGACGGGCCCCCCTTGTAGATCCAAACGACCCAGAACCAGAAGACATCCGATCCATCTTTGATGGAGACGTCTACAGGAAGCACCCCCTTGTCATAGAGTGGTCGAGAAGAGAAAGAGAGAGGGTTCAGGGGGTTTTGCAGCAGCCCCAAGCAGATTTGATTTAGAGTAGGAAGGCGCTCATTGAGACATACGAAGCAGAGCGGGGGGAAGGAGATAGAGAAGCAGAGTGGTACGAGGCCGAAGAAGAGCCGGAGGAGGCGGATGAATACTTTGACGCAGAAGAAGGGGATCAGGGCCTGGGGGGATGGGACGGGGAGGAGGAAGAGGAAGACTCCTCTCCCCAAACAGAGCAGAAAACAAGTAAGGCAAAGGACGACCAGCATGTAGAGTCTCTGCCTGTTGAGAACCTCGAAGAGCTCTGGGTGTTTTTTGGCACGTGGAATGATGATGGCAGCCTGGCAGATCCCCTCAGACAGGGGTCAACGAAAGCTCTGCAGTGGGCGTTATTCCCCCTCAACCTCACAAACCCGCTTCGTTGGGCTTTTATGTGGCTTTTCTGCTCTGTCACCCTTTCCCAATTGAAACAGGCAGGAGGGGGGGGGGTTGATGGGGGCACTGATCTCCTTTCAGACGAGCTGATGGGCTTTTTGCAGCTTCTTGCAATTGGCATTCCCATGATGACGGCATGGGGGCCAAGACTTGTGAAAGGGACGCTTTTGGTTGGTGTCTTTGACATGCCTGCTTTGTCTCTTTCTGTAGGATTCAAGAATATCTCCAGTGCTCTGCGTTGTTGTTTGCATTGTCATTTCCTCTGCCGTCTCCTCCAAAAGCCAGTGAAGTGCGATCAGTGTGCACACATGACAGGGGGCGAATTCGAATGGCTGCTGAAACAACTAGGTAGTTTGACAAGGAAGAAGGACAGAGAGAAGTTTGGGAAGCAGACGGGAATCAAGAGAGAAACGCCATGGTCAAAGCTTTACAGATTCACGGGTCTGCATTTTCTTTTCCTCCTCCTTGTCGATGTTATGCACACAACCATCGAAGGCGTCTTGCGCTTTCACGTCTTCCATGTCTTGCGCTACTTTGTCGATCGCCAGCTGATGTTTGTTGCTGCAGAGGGAGAGGGGGAGGGGAAAAAAGGGCTAGACGTGAACGCATGGCTGAAAAGTGTGCAGTACAACCGTCTCGATGGGAGAAGCACAGTGAGGCAGGTCCTGAAACAAGCTCTTGACAAAAAGAAAGCGACTTTCTCTACCACGGCTGCTCAGATGCTTCACTTCTTCCCTGTTCTTTTGGCTCTTCTGTATGAGGCTTTGCCTGACCCGAGTGACCGACTGTATGCAGAGGCAAAGAGACATCTTGACTGTTATGAGGCCCACTGCCAGATTTTAGGTTTCATTTTGAGGGACTCTGTTTATCGATCGTGGCTTGGATGGCTGACCATTCTGATTGACGGTTTCTTGTCCCTCTTTTGGGCTTTGTATGGGACAGGGGAGAAGCCGAAGTTCCACGCATACACACACATTCCTTTGATGACTCTCCGTTTTGGCCCACTCCGGCAAGTGTGGGCATTTGCAGCGGAAGGCATTCATCAGCTGCCCAAGGCATTTATTCAAAAAGGAGGAAGCAATAGAGCAAACATAAACAAACAGGCAATGCAGAGTTTCGTTTTTTCTTGGTTTCTTTCTTTGTTGTATCCAGATGCACAGCCAGATGATTCTCATAATGTTGATGTCAGTGGGCTGAGCCCTCAGGTTGTCGGTCGCATCTTTCGAAGAGAGAAGAAATTCTATTCAGTCTCTTCCATCTCAGTCGTCACCGTTCAAATTCAAGAGTTGGAGGCCAAAGAATTGTTTCCTTTCTGTCCTGTTTTGCTTGCAAAGCCAATTCCAGCAGGGTGCAGGAGGGTTGAGAGAGAATATCTTAGCAATGTAGAATGGATTTCATTTCTCACTTCAGAGAAACACCATGGAGACAATGGAAAATGGTTGTTTCCTGGAGGCCAGGGTTAAACAATATGAAAATGTTTGTACGTCAGTACATTTTAAAATTAGTCATCTGATATTATTTCTCATCTGAATTTAGCCTGCAACGTTAAATGATTTAAGATTTAGGGTCAATATATAGATAAAATCACTAAAAAAAAATAGTAGAAAAATTATTTTTTAACAAAATTTTTGGTGAGGTTGATCAACCGTTAAGTGTTATGAAATAAAATAAAAAAGTGTCCAGAAGTGTTTAAATGATTTTAAATGAGGTAAATGATTGTTTATTAAATGGACAGCCCTAGCCTGCAACGTAAATGATTTACATGATCATAGGCTGCTGGGAGCACGGCTCCACTCTAGCAAAGCTAACTTCATTCATTCATTCATTCATTCATTAAGATTTAGGGTCAATATAGACAAAATCATAAAAAAAAAAATAGTAGAAAAATTGTTTCTCAACAAAATAATTAATTAAGAGATTGATTGATTGATTAAATTCTATAAAATAACTAGTAAGCATAATTTTATAAATCTATAAAATATATTCATGGTCGCTTTTTAAATTAGTCGATTTGTGTGCCATTAAATGCTTTACCCGTGTCTGCCGTACTCCCAATGAAGATGGGGGGGAAGAGAGATCAAGACATTTCAATGTATTTCATCCACAATAAAGTACATCTATCGACCTGTACGCAGACAATATAAAAAAAAAATGATAACATAAAAAAATAAAAAAGACAGTCGCTAAGAAAGTGGGTTACTGACTTAGAGAGAGATCGAGTTGGACTGACTTAGAGAAATTCTAAGGTGCGCTCCCCCCTGAAAGCCCCCCAAAGACTTAATTAGAGTTCGCACATCTGCATGCATAATAAAACAGATTAAAAGAATTACAAAAAAGACAGCTGCTAAGAAAGTGGGTAAAAGTGGGTCACTGCAAAAGACCAGACTCTCAGTCAGAATGAGGGATTGAGTTGGACTGACTTAGAGAAATTCCAAGGTGCGTTCTTCCCTGAAAGTCCCAGACGTGCGCTGTGTTCTGACAATGCTCTGCGATACATAGGAACGTCATTCATGCAGACATACGATCAGAAGCGATCAGACAAGACGGGGGAAGACTCGGCAGACAAGACTAGGCAGGCATATTTCTGGTGACAGGGGGCTCACGCCCCCCCGGGAGGCATCCCCCCCGCTCTCCCACCCTCGGATGCAGCAGACACACTGCCCCCCCTCCTGCTCCTCCGCGTGCAAGAAGCAGGCGCCTCTTCGTCTTCAACCCTTACACGCAACAGATGGAGGAGAAGGTAAAAATTGGGAAGGTGGGCGGTGTGTGTCCCCCCCTGACTGTCTGTGTACTGATACTGGGGGCCTGCATCAGCAGGTCCTCTCCATTTGATCCACCGATAGCTCACCCCCCCAATTGTCTTATTGTGTTTGATCTGAGCCTGGCCTTCGATTGCTGGGGACACCTTTGCATTCAATACAACGGTTTTTGGATTCCCCCCTAGCAGAAAAGAAAGGGGCCAACTCTTCAGAGACGGCTGCTTGTCCAGCAACTGTCTCTGGGAAAGAGTCTGCCAGAAGTCAGGGTCACGATCTGTATCCTCTTGAGAGAGAAGGCCGTGGTTCACATCAGATGACCTGTCTTTGACAGACAGGGTAGCCTCCTCCTTGTCTCTTTCTGCTGCTGCTACTAGTCCAGCTGCATATTTCTCTTCATCTCGATCCCACCCCTCTGTGTTCTGTCTGTGTCTGAGTCTGCAAGGCTCTGGAGGCTCCCTCTTCTGCTCGTCTTCTTTCTCTTCTCTGTCATCCCCCCCCTCCAAATCGAGGCTCTTTCTCACCTGTTGACTCAGTCCGTCGATGGGGGATCCGGGAATGGCCTGCTGCTGTTGCTTTGCTGAGTCGTGCTGTGGGGGGGGCTCTTCGTGGAGGCCAGAGGGCGACTGATGCTGCGGACGGGGCTCTTTGTGGAGGCCAGAGGGCAACTGATGCTGTGGGGGGGCCTGTTCATGGGGGCCAGAGGGCAACTCATGGTGTGGGGGGGCCTCTTCGTGGGGGTCAGAGGGGAAGTGGTACTGTGAGGGGGGCAGAGCATCAGACGGAACAGGGCCTCGCGCTTTTGGAGGCGACACAATCACGTCAAACGCAGAATGAGGGTAACGTGCAGCAACAGTGGAGGGGGGTACAGCAGAAGCAGATAGAGGGGCTAAATCAGGTCTGTGTCCCCACTTGTGAGGTGGCAGAGAGCCTGTGTCAACCATTCCACATGCTTGCATCCTGCTAGCTGCCCTCCGTCTATCATTAACAAAGGCTTCTTCCCCCAGGTTGGCTCCCCCCCGCCTCTCCTTTTGAACAGGGGCTCCCAGATGGGGCCCTTGGCTTCCTCCCAGAGAGTCTGCTCGAGAGACCTTCATAGAAGGATGAGCCTGAGGAAAGGGGGACTGCAGAGGACGTCCATAGTACTGATCGAACGCCTCAGGCTGGTGAGGGAGTCCGACAGGACGGCCGTACATATCGACAGGGGTGGAGCTTATTCCTGGGTAAGAGAACTGACGCTGGCTCATGTGCGGAGGGCCATGGCCACCGTAAATAGAGACGCCAGGAAAAGTATCAGGTGGAAGGAGAGGCTTCCCATACCCCCCTGCTGCTGCTGCTGCTGCCGGTATAAGGGGCTGATTCTGCCTCCGGGCTGCTTGCCAGAGCCTAAACTCTTCTTTTTCTCTCTCTTCCTCCTGTTTCCTTGCGGCCTCTTCCCTTTGCCTCTTCCTCGCTTCCTCCTGTCTCTGTTTGTTCTCTCAGAACTGCTGAAGAAGAGCCTTTTCTTCCTCATCTTCTCCTTCCATGCCACGGTCCTCCTCAATAGTGATGGGTTGAAGTGCAGTGCCACCTCCTGTCACTTCCTGCTTGACAGGCACCTCCTGCTTCACATGGTCTCCGAAATCAGAATACATAGGGGACGTATCTCTGCTCCTTCCCCCCATCTGACACATCACCCCTGCAGCAGATGAGGCAGAAGAAGATACAGCACCGGCCATCAGTTCGGTGCCCTGACCGGACATCTATGATCGGTTGTCTTCAGCCGAGTAACCTTGGGGGGGTTGGAGACGGGACGCCTGGACGGCTTCGTGGGAGGCGTGCTGCTGCTCTGCTGTTGCTGCGGGAAGCACTTTCTTCCCCCCCCCTCTCGCCATGGACTTGTTCTTCTGCAGCACTTTCACTTCTTTGTAGAACGATACTTTACTGTTGAGAAACTTGCCAGCATAGTCCGCGATCTGGTCTCGGCATTTCCTGCAGACAGACATAAACACAGACACAGACACAGTGGGGTATCATGATACACAGGGGGAGGAGCAAGGGGGGCAGGGAGGGAGGGAGCAAGAGAGAGAGAGACACAGACAGAGAGCCAGAGAAACAAAAAAAGAAAGAAAGAAAGAAAGAAAGTCAGAGAGAAAAAAAGAGAAGATTGATTGCCCCCCCCCAAGGGATCATTGGCAGAGAGAGAAAGAGAGAGAGAGAGAGAGAGAGAGAGAGGGAGAGAGAAAGACAGAAAAGAGGGAGAAGGTTAATTGCCGCCTCCCAAGGGATCATCGACAGAGAGAGAGAAAGAGAGAGAGATGAAAAAGACTGACTCCCAGACGCTCACAGTAGCCACCACATCATATAACGACCTCAAGCCCGCGTCTTTCCATAGAATCATTCGCGACACCTGCAGGAGAAGCGCCATCATTACCAGCTCCGCTGATTGTTTTTCAAGCATACCACCCACTTGCAGCTTTGAGGTTATCTGTATGGCTGGTTTTTTCTCCTCTGCCCCCCCTGGAAAGACACACCAGACTTCGGGAAGTGCAATCCCTTTTCCTTTCTCCCCCAGGGAGACTCTTTCCAGGAACACAGCAGCGTATCGCAACGTGTTCGTCCACACCCTCTGGTCCAACTCTCCTTTCAGTCTTGAACCCCTGGTCAATGGAGCAGTGGCCATCTCTGTGACAGGCTTGATAATGGACGTTCCCGGTGCGGTTCTCGAGACGTCCCACTCTTTCCACACCCAGTCTCTCACAATGGGGCACGTCTTGGTGAGTCGCATCACCTCTGAGGCATACCTTTTTTCAAAGGGGGCCTCCCCCAGGGTGTATGTCGTGGTTCTGTTATCATCGGTCACATGAACGAAGGGGCGGGTCAAAAGAAATGAACAAAACTCTGCTGCAGACACGTCTTTCATCAGAACAAAATATTCTTTGTCAAATTCTTCCATCCCCTCACTCTCTATGTTTTTCTTCTCCACTTGAGTGAACGCTGGACAAATGCCCCCTTGCTCCTCTTCATTTCTTGGTGACCCGAACTCGCTGCCAGGAGCACTCTGAGAGCCTGTAGCAGCAGTAGAAGCAGCAGACGCCACTGCTTCACGTCGGTTTTGTCTGTTTGGATACACCATGGCTATCAACAACACCAAGCAGAGAATCAATCTCCACATCCGCAGTCAAAAGCACCACTTCCACCCCTTCTCACTTGGCAGGGAGAAGCCCTACAAAGGTTATGGAGTCGGGGAAACGGGCTACAAGCCCTCCAATAAGTGATGAGGGGGGCGGATATTTGCCCCGTCTCCAGAACAACGGCGAAAAAAAAAACGGCAAAGTCCCAATTTCCGGTTCTCACTAACTACAAACCCGTTTCTTCCCGGGAAAGTGCAAACATTTACCCTCTGGAGTGTCAAAATCAAGTTCCTATATCCAGTTGTACTGCCTGTCGGGTCGGTGCCACCACAACAGGGAGCAGAGAGCGCATGTTTGCAAACTTTGCAAACATGTGCAAAAATGTGCTTTCATGGAAAATGTTGCCCACACAGGCCCAAATTGCAAATATGCGCCATTCTGTATCGGTCGTGCGGTGTACGGGTACCGGGCCGGCCGGTGCGCAAGTTGTAGCATACAACACTGCATATTCCTGCCCTAAATTCCTTCATATTCCTGGCAACTTACAGGGTATGGGGGAATCTAGAGGCTAGTCTAAAGGGAAACTATAGGAAAACTGTGACGCCGTCACGGTTATTTTTCTAGTTATTTTTTATAGCACGCGCATGCACAAACGCTGCCGTAACATACACGTACACACACACATACACATACGCGCGCACGCGCACAGAGAGAGAGAGAGACAAAGGTGTTTAGTCACTTGTGATTAGAATATATTTAATTATCCCATGAAGTGATTGAATGTGATTGAATAAAGTGATTAATTAGCTAAAGTCTGATTCTTACTAGTCTTTAATACTTTTGGTCATTCTAATGGTGTGTAGTTTTTTTTTTATGTTATAAAAACAAATGTTTTGGGAGTAGCCTAGAGGCTTGTGCACATCCAATACACTGCATACATAGCCCAGCCCATGCAGCCCGGGCCAGCCATGCACACGCCGGCGCGGCCCGCCGCTCCTACTAGCGGCCGCGGCCATCGGTCCATGCATTCAGAGCTGAATAGCCGATTATATATGTTGCATCAAAAATCGGGTCTTCATGCATGAGTTTCAAACACAAGTGTTCCGTCAGGCCTACGGAAGCTATAGGGCTCAGATACGTGCTTATATGATCTTACACATAGAGGTCTATTAGAGAGAGCACCTTTCCTTCAGGCTTGCCTTCTCTCTATAGCAGGCAGCATGTATGCGCGTCCATTCTCTATATCTGAGAATTGCTGTCAATAATAGGCACGCGTCTATATTGAATCAATCACTCTGTATTGGACCCTTTTACTATTAGGTCGATCTTGCTTATCGAAGGACTTAGTGTTTCTCTTATTCATGATCCATAACAATCACTCCCCCCTTTTAGCTTGTGCGTCCCGCACAATTCACACCTTTCACCGATCCCAGCCACCTACACCGGCAATTGAAGAACCACCATTGGCGCGGCCGCACCACATGACACGAAGGGCGGGAAAATATAAGAAGGGTGGGAAAAAAGGAATGATGGATCGAATCGATTGAAACAGCGCAGTTATCACTTCATGTCATGGAGTAATCAACAGTTCATTCCATCCGGCCACGTAAAACGGCTTCCTTCTTCCTCTCAAAGTCTTCAACGAGGGTAGGTACGTCCACCTCCTCTTCACTTAGCCAAAGAAAAGTGCTATCGGAGAAGGAAACACGGTAGAAGGTCTTTCCTTCCTTCTCCTGACTTACTTGAATTCCAACGGGCACTGCCTTCTGCTTTCCTTTTCTCTTCTTCGAATTCGATCCTGGCGCCTGCTTTCTCCCTTTTTGATTTTCCAGTTCCTCACTGTCCTCCTGTTCACTCTCTTTCTCTTCCTCTTCAGAAGAAGTCTCAGACTCGAATTCTGACTCCTCTTCATCAATTGGAGACAATTTCGTCTTACGGCGCTGACGTAGACCCACCTGCCACCAAGGGCACGGATCACTGGCCTCTACATATATCTCGTCAAACGCATGCGTTTCCTCTTCTCTCTGCCTCTCTTTCTCTTTTTCTTTCGTTCCACTCTCTCTTTCTGTTTTCGATTTCTCTTCCTTCTCTTCAACCTGTGTTTCTTTTCCTTCTGCTCTGACGTTCTCTCTCTTCTTCAAAATTGCCAATCTGTCTGTACTCACAGAGACTCTCTCTTTCCTTCCCACTTGTCTGATCACCGTGTTATGTGTCCGTCCTTCTGGGTTGGCAACAACTTTATACACCCCCTCATGGGTTGCCTCCAGTTTTCCTGCATTCCTCCCTATCAACGGGTTCTCTGGTTTGCAGAGAAAAACCTGATCATCCACTCTGAATCTCGGTTGCGTCGGTGGAGAATTCCTTTCCTCCCTCTCTTGTCTCGCTTTTTCCATCCTCTGCTGTGCTGCGTTGACCAGTTGCAGTCTGTTCTGTCGGATGACGCTGTAGTAGTTATTGTAGGCAACGGGAGGGGACCGTGCCTCCGGGGAGACAGGTTCAACTTGTAGCAGATGGGTTGGCTCATACCCATATGTTAGCTGAAAAGGAGTGAGACGGGTTTCGGCATGAGGGGTGGTGCGGTAAGAGAAATTGAATGGCTGGAGGTAAAGGTCCCAGTCAAGGGAATTCTCTGCCTTTAGCTGCTTCCCAACCCCCTGCTCCCAGGTCTGATTGTAACGCTCAGTCAGACCGTTGTACTGAGGGTGGTATCCTGAGGTCAGTTTGTGGTTGACCTTCAGAATGCGCAACACCTCAGACATCAACTCACTCCAGAAGTTCGTCCCCCTATCAGAGAGCAGGACCTTAAACGGCCCATACTGACAGAAAATTTCATCCACCAAAATCTGTGCCATGACTGTTGCTGTCATCTCAGGACGGGCGAAGGTTTCGACGTTCTTAGAGAAATAATCTGTCACAACGAGGACAAATCGGTTTCCTCTACGGGAGGTTGGGAAAGGATCAGACATGTCGATTCCTAACGTGTGCCATAGACGGGGAGGCACTGGGACTGTCTGTGGGTTTCTGGTGGGAAGACGCTTCGCTCGCTCCTGACACTCTCGACAGGAAGCAACCCACTCCCTCGCATCAGCCCGCAATCGAGGCTACCAGAAATGCAGCAATGTTTTGTCTGCCAACCGATGCTGCCCTGCATGACCTCCCAAACTGTGATCATGCCCCATCATGAGCACAGTCGACTGACATGCCCTAGGCACAACGAGTTGCTCTCTTTTCTCCACCCCTCTCCCCTCAAATCGGTACAGTAGGCCATCTCTGAATTCAAACGCACTCTCTTCCAAAAGCACCTACCTTGCCTGCCTCTTGTCTGTCGGCACAATACCTTTCACAAAATATCTGTAGTGGTCCCCCAACACTGGATCTTTCGGCAACTCCTCTCTCACTCTGTCCAAAAATGCCTTGTTCGCTTGTAGCGGCGCAGCCTCTGCCTGCCCGAGCACACCTGCCATGACTGCCCCCATACCTGTCCGGATCTCGGTGTTCCTGTCTGCAGGTTGGTTGCAATGCCTGCACAGTGGGACGCCACTGTTAACACAAACAGGCAAGGGCTTCTGCAGCATTCGGGAGAGAGCGTCTGTGTCTGCATGGGCTTTCCCCGACTTGTGAACATACCGTAGCCCAAATTCCTGCAACTCCAACACCCAATTCCTCATTCTCTCATTCGTCACTTTCCTATCCTCCATCGCCAGATTGGGTTTGTGATCGGTGACTGCATACGTCCGTCCACTAATCAGATAGTGACGCCACTGACGGCAGCAGTACACAAGACCTAAGGCCTCCCTCTCTACTGGGCTATAATTCCTCTCGGCGGCACTCAACGCCCTGCTTGCATAGGCAATCACCACCTCCTTTCCATTGACTTTTTGTGTGAAAAGACCTCCTACAGAGACTTTGCACGCGTCTGGCTTGACGGTGAAAAGGCGGCTCATATCTGGAAAAGCAAGGATAGAGGGGGTAGTGAGGCGTCTCTTTAATTCGGTAAAGATTGCCTCTGCCTCCTCACCCCACTGGAAGGGAAGGGGACGGCCTTCCTTGTCAGCCGGTTTCAGCAGCTCATGGAGGGGATACGTCAACCTTGCAAAGCCTGCAACAAAATGACGGTAATACGAGCAGAGATAAAGGAAGGAGCGCAGCTCTTTTCAGTCTTTTGGAGACTCCCACTCCAATACCTTCTTCACATTCTTTTAACTCAGCCTGATCCCCCTGAAGGAGACTGAATGTCCCAAATACTCCACCTCTCTCAACGCAATCTGCGCTTTCTCTAACTTTAGCTTGAGGTTTGCCTGCCTCACCAATCTCAAAACCTCCCTCAAATCCCTCAAATGCTCTGCGTGCGAGCGGGAGAAAACAATGATGTTATCGATGTAGACGAGGGCGATATCCCTCGTCAAACCTGCGAGGAGCAACGTCATCACACGCTGGAAGATGCTCGGTGTGTTCACGAGCCCAAACGGCATGCGTGTGAAGTTCAACTCATACAAACCAAAAGGAGTCATGAAAGCAGTTTTCTCTGCATCTGCTTCATGCATCTTCAGCTGGAAGAAGCCGGAGGTGTAATCGAAAACGGAAAATACCTGTGCTCCTGCGAGACGGTCGAGGGTTTTTTGGATGCGGGGAAGGGGGAACAAGTCACGTTTGGTTGCCTGATTCAGCTTGCGGAAGTCGAGGTAGAAACGGGTGGTACCATCAGGCTTCTTTTAAATTACAAGGACGACAGGCGCAGCCCATGGAGAGCTGGACTTGCGGATGACACCCCCCTCTTCCATCGCCTTAATCTCCTTCTTCACATGGTCGCGTTAGTGGTAGGGCACTCTGTCTTGATTCCATCTGATGGGATGGGCGTCGCCTGTGGGGATTCGGACTTCGTATAGCTGCCCATTCAGTCGCAATTCGCCGATATCAAAGCGGGAGCGAGACCAGAGGTCGCTATGCTCTCGGAGGAGGGATTCGTACTTCCCTCTGACCTCAGGTGGGATGTGTAAGAGATCAACTTTTGGAAGCGAAGGAGACGGCGGGGGATTCTGCGGTGGGGTAGATGTCGTCACGTTGGCTGTGACGGCTATGACTGAGGCAACACGGCTGGCTGGCTCGGCAAAAGTAAGGAGGGACTCCGTACCTAACCGAAGATCCTGCTGTGAGACGTTCAGGACTTCGATAGTGGCAACACCGGCCCTCACTATGACTATCTGGTCTGGGACTGCAAGGCCTGGGTGCACTCGGGGAAAATTTCGACGCAAAATGACGGTTTCTTCTTCTCCTACTCCATCTACATCCACCCGGAGAAGCGCACGGGAACGCTTCGTGACTTTTGTGTGGTGGAGGGGAGCCACACGCATCGGCTTCCGTCCGTCATCATACCAACAGTGAAAGACGGGAAGATCAGCAACAACCAACCTGTCCTCTCTGTAATGGTACTGCATAACTGGGTCTTTGAGCTTAAGAAAGTCCTGCCCAAGGACCAGGTCGTACCCCGTGACACACTGTCGGCTGTGATGAGGAGAGTGTGCGGGAATTTCTTCTCTGGGTTATTGGGGTAGGAGAGTGAGATCGTAGTCTCCCCCAGCACCTTCAACCCACTCCCTCCAGCCGCCGACAGCGCCAGGGTAGCCAGAACCACTGGGCTGTCTGCATGCAAAGTCAGTGACACATCTATGAATGAGACCTCTGCACCTAAATCAAGTATTCCTGTCATCTTATGTCCATTTCCAACCACAAAGCTTACTTTCGACTGACTACCGACCTTAACGGAAGCACTCTGTGCCCACATGCTTGTTGGTTTCATTTTTTCTCTTTTGGGCATTCGTACCGGCAAGGGAGATGGAAGCACGGGCTGCCTACGCGCTTCTTCAAAAGCAAATCTCTTCCCTGCACTGTCGTCCTCTCTCAAAAAGCAGCCTTTCCTTTTCATTTCATGAAGTGGAGCATGGAGATATGCAGAGAGAGGACGAGGCAACTGAGGTTGGGTGGTAGGGACTGCCTTTACTGTGTCCCTCCACCCCATTCGTTTCCCGAGTACCGCAGTTCTGGATAGTTCGCGACGAAGTGTGATGGCGATCTGCAATGGTGGCATGTTGGCACTTGTTGCCCGAACGGTGGAGCATGCCCATTCTGTCCATACCCGAAGTGACTGTTGTTGAAACCATTATGACCTCCTCTGCCTCTGTATATGCCCCTTGGCATTCCTCCTTATCCTTTGTATCCACCTCTCCATCCTGAGCCTGCATTTCGGCCAGGCCTGAAGCCGTATGCGACTTGAGGAGACGGCCGATTACCGTAGACGGCATAGCCGCCCCGACCTCCTTGCGGCATCGAATTGCCCCTGCCGCGGCCACAAGTGTGCAAAGCCGCTATGCTGGCCTCAACGCGCTCAAGCCTGTCTGTCAACTTCTCCCATCGTTCAAGGTCAGACGCTGATTGCATACTCTGGACGGCAGTGAGTTTGGCTCTGGCTTTCTTCTGCAGCTTGGCATGGAGATGCTCGGTTCTCTTTACCAAGTCATTCTATTCGGAGAAGGCGGGTTCAATTTCCAGGGCTTCCCGCATTTCGGGATAGAGGGCGTTGATGAATGGCGTGATATGATGGTTGCGAATAGCGTTTGGGTTGGCGGCCATAAAGGTATCGATGAATCGGTCAATGAACGGTTGGAACGCATCTGCGACACTCAGTTTCACGTCTGCCATCGTATACACCGCGTGCTTTTCTTCCATGTCTCCCCTACCATAGGCATCGAGGAACTATGCGTCTACTTCATTGACGGTGGAGCATGTTCCTCTCTTCTCATCCCACTGCTGCACCAGGTCGGTATCAACAAAGTGTATACCAAGCAACAGTTTGTATTCGTCGACGTTAAGGTTGCCGGCTTTCACTTTGTCACGGAATTGGCTGAACCAAGTCCTCCCATTCTTCTTCTTGGGGTCAAATACCTCTACGACTCTCTTCACCTCTGCTAGTGCCTTCAGTTTGTCCACATCAATTGCCATGTTCGGTCCTTGCCCTGCCTGTATCGATTCCTCTGAGTCAGTCTGTTGTTCAGATGCTGAGCGGTGCGTGATTGCTGGGCTTTCGATAACAATCTCCCCTTTCTCCATGAAGAGGGTGCCTACGGAGGAAGGAGGAGGAGTGTCGATGTTCTCCAACCAGGGGTGGATGGAAGGAATCGAAGGGGAACTCTGGCTTCCTCCTTGCAGATAGGAGGTTCCTCTTCTCGTGATTCCGGTCTGTATTGTGTTAACTGGACCGGGAGCCCGGAAGCTCTGCTAACCACTGTTCCGTCAGGCCTACGGAAGCTATAGGGCTCAGATACGTGCTTATACGATCTTACACATAGAGGTCTATTAGAGAGGGCACCTTTCCTTCAGGCTTGCCTTCTCTCTATAACAGGCAGCATGTATGCGCGTCCATTCTCTGTATCTGAGAATTGCTGTCAATAATAGACACACGTCTGTATTGAATCAATCACTCTGTATTGGATCCTTTTACTATTAGGTCGATCTTACTTATCGAAGGACTTAGTGTTTCTCTTATTCATGATCCATAACAATGAGGGGAAAAAAAAAACTATAACAGGCAGACATCACTATGTATAAGTACATCATCATCATCACACATTAATTACATACGCGTCTGTATTGAAGCAATCACTCTATATTGGATCCTTTTACTATTAGGTCGATCTTACTTATCGAAGGACTTAGTGTTTCTCTTATTCATGATCCATAACAATGAGGGGTATATATATATATATATATATATACACATCACTATGTATAAGTACATCATCATCATCACACATTAATTACATCACACATCATCACCCTCGGTCTATAAATCTAGGTAAATCTAGGGCTTTCTAGGCTATTCTCTATGCTATTCTAGGCTATCATCTAGTCATAAATCAACCTAGAAATCAACTTGTAAATAACTAGAGTAAATAAGGTTATACAGTAGCACCCCCGGCCATTATGAGGCCAGAATTTAGCCCATGCATACAGACATCGGGTCATGATATTCAGTAAATCATTATTGAGTATAGCGTTACTGCCATTGTCTAGCAGCGATCATTCTGACTAAAACTCACGTGTAGTCTCACATACGTGCAAGCATCTTGTGAGCGTTCCAGATCCTATCATCCCAGGCCTCCCCAGGCTTCACCTTGTCCCTTTTCTCCACTTCTCGGGAAGAAGGGAGGGCCCTCAAATGTACTGGCTGTCGGTATTTGATCCTGCAGGCAGGAACAATGTTTCGTTTCCTTCAGTGCAGTCAGATGGGACGGGACCGTGCAATGCACAGTGAAATCCCCTTCTGCAGCAGATCCGACGATCCACTCACCTTGTGTGAGACGTGTATGTGGCACGGAAGAAACTTCCAAGAGACTGAAAAAGTTAGAAAGAAACAAGCCCATTCCCTTCAACACCAACATGACCCCAAGGAAGAAGCCAATGCCAGTCAAGACACTCACCTGGTATTTCTGACCGTCTCCTTCCATTTGACCGAATCCCGCAGTCACTCTGCAGTCGGGCAGATCCACCGTGGCGCATTACTTGCGCGTGCACACATATGAACATGCACGCACGCACACACACACACACACACACACACACACAGAGAGAGAGAGAGAGAGAGAGAGGGAGAGACGTCGAAACGGAGAATTGAGTCGGTAGCGGACCACGAGAGCGCATCAGCACACAATCCATGAAACTCGCCCGATGCAAATGGGAATACACGAGACCATACAGGCATCGGGATCGAGCCACAGGCAAAGAAACCGCTGAACCTCCCCCCACCCCCCCTGCACCCACCCACCCACCCACCCACCCTAGTCTTCTGTCGGACTCTGGCAGCAACACCGAGTCAACAATTCCGTACAAACGCGCCTCCGCAGCGTTCAGGTAGAAGTCCCTCTGCCCAGAGGAAAACAAATTAACAAGACAAAAGCAAGTGTTCTCACTCACGCAGCCCCATTCTCCACAAATCCGTTGACACCCGCGCTCTGTTTAATCACCAAGTATACGTGTCGGTGGGTCTCGGCACGAGGACGGTGGGAAAAGGAAGGAAGCGGACAGCAGTCTCGTTTTCAAAATAAATGCAAAAAGAACCCCCCCCCCCCCNCCCCCCCACACACACACACCTTTCTCTGTCAAACACTCGGACGTTTTCTGCCTTCGTGTGTTCCTGGATTCGTGTGGTCACCTTCCTTCTTTCCTTCCTTCCTTTCTCTGCTCTATTTTTTCCTCTGCTTTCTTTCTGTGTTTCTTCCGTCGTTCCATACGGAATCTTTGACTTCTAAAAGAGACCCATCGACGATCACCCACTCACCCACCTTGAGATCCTGCTCGATCTTGTCTACAGACTGTCCCGTGTGAAGTGCCAGCGCCATCACGAATCTGTCAAGCAACGTGCATATTCAAATCACGTCGGCACGACGGCAAGGGGACATGAGTGAACGGATCAAGGAAAGGACAGAGAGAGAGAGCTAAGGAATGCAGGTACGTGCAGAAGAGATCATGGTGAAACGGCACCCCCAAAAGACACGCGCCCGGGCAAGCCGGAAAGAGTGGATAAGGACGGGAGAAGGAACAGAACAGTGAGAGAAAGAGAGGGAGAGGGGGGGGAGGGGGGGAGAGAGACCTTTCATTGTCTCGAAGTGCTTCCGCGACCTCGACTGAAATGTCTTCGGCTTGTCCTTGCAGCCCGTCCTCGTTCCCAGTCTTACACACGAGGAATCTCGCGTTCGGAAGAGAGAACCTTTTTCCCTGCACACACACACACACACACACACACACACACACACATACACACACACATACACACACACACACACACACACAC
>JAHBMJ010005800.1:53383-65419 GCA_018398765.1 Chromera velia | reverse complement strand
CCAGGAGTGTTCCAGGAGAGGTTTGGGTGCCAAAGGAGAGGGAGGGATGGTGGTCTTTTTCAGTGTAAAGAGGTCTACCGGTGAAAGAGCTGTAGGTGGCAATCCTGGTATTACTAGATAGGTAGATTGGTAGTCGTAGATAGACCGGTAGTATAGATCAGTAGTACCGATGGGTGAAGTCAAAAACCGGCTATATTGGCAAAAAAAAAAGGGGGGGGGGAAACCAAATAGGGAAAGTAAAGAGAAAAATTTATTGATTACGCATAGATTTAGAGTAGTATGAAATATAGCAATCAAAATTAAAGCTTTAAATAAATAGGTTATGTTGCAGTAAGGGTTGAAAGAGCAATAACGAGGAACATCTGGAGTGAAGGTCATGGAAGTCATCGGCAAAGAGGCAAAACAGCAAGGGTCTCATGTCTACCTCACCGTTTGAGGGAGGCGGGCTACGAATCACTTAGGCAGGTGGCGGAAGCAGCAGCAAGAGGGGGGGAACAAGTCTCCCAAACATTAGAGGAGTTAGCGTTTATAGCATGGAATATTGAGGACAGGGCATTGGAGGAGGGGACAAAACAGCGATACAAATATGCAATTCAGAGGTTGCAGAGCTCAAACCCATTGTTGCTGCCTATGGACACAGTAGAGAAAGTAAAAATGGGGTTTGCACATCTGGTGGGAAAAAAAGGTGGAGAAATTGGGACGTTGAGAGGAGCAGTTCGCTGGTGGCATCACAAACACGCACTGCCTCCCCCGTCGCTAGACGACGGGAGGTTAGGATATTTTTTTAGGGGGTTGAAAAAGATAATGGACAATGAAGTGAAAGAGAAAAAGACACTGAAACTGTGGGAGATCGAAAAGCTCCTGCAGTTTTGGGGGGAAAAGAACACTCTGGAGGCCCGGTAAAACGCAGCGGTCACAGTATTGGCTTTCTTCCCAGCAAAGAGGATTGGGGAAGTTCTGAGATTGCAAAGAACAGATTTTAGTCTCATAAAGAATGTAAGACCTCCCTTTGTGGCGGTTCATATCCATAGGCAAAAAAATGATGAGTTTGGAAGAGGCCACATCTGTGTAATTCCATTGATGTCAAAGGAGGGTATTGAGAGAGGTAAAGTTCTAGTGAGGTTTTTGAGGGTAGCCCCGGAGAGCAGCCCCTTGTTTCAGACGTGTGATACATATGGGCACCGTTGGACAGGGAAGAGCTTGTCAAGGGTGTTGAGGAAAGCAATTCAACAAGTACTACCAGACAGAGAGTGTACAGAGTTTACTACATACTCCCTGAGAGTAAGTGGCCATACGGTAGCCGCCCGAGCCAACCTGCCAGATGATATTGCGGTTAATATTCTAGGACACAACAGTCGTAACGCGTGGATGTCGTACCGGATCAGAGACGCAGAAGAAAAGGCGGAGTATCTAGCAAAACTGTGATGATAGAGGCAGACAAAGGGCTGGCAGATCAGCTTCGGAGATATCAACTCAAAAACAAGACTGGAGTAAGACAACCTGCACATAAAGACGTTGGGTTTTGAGAAAGTTTAGAGTTATAAGAAGATATAAGAAGAAGTGGTGGAAGACGTAAAATAGCATGTACAACCATGTGGCTGGGTGTTGGTGGGCCTACCAAATAAGTTACACCCTATTATTTCATGCGTATCACCTCTATAAAGAACGTTAAGACGTTGCATAACACCACGTAGGGTGACGTGAGGAGGGGGGAAGATATAGAAATTGTAAGAGGGGCATGCCAGATTGAATGGTGGCTGATCAAAAATTTAAGAGGGTGACAACTGCCATGCTCCTGTAGGTGATGCCCTGGGTGTGGGGGTGTGGGGATGTGGGGATGGCAGGTTCGTGCCCGCTCGGATTGCTAGTTTCGCCTATACGGCGGAGCCGGGGATCCGGGAGAACGCATATTGACTAGAGCCGGCTGAAACCGGACTCTAGACAAACGGTCAGAGTAGAAAGCCAGGAAGGACAGCGGAACGGCAGACCGTGTGGAGTCTGAAGTGGCAGTTCGAGTGCAGCGGAGCGGAGTCTCAAACTGAGGTCCAGTTGGAACGAACGGGCATGCGCGAAGCGGACCGGCCGGGCCCGGACTCAGGAACCTGGAAGCCGGAAGGACAACATAGACGCGCGCGCGTGGGCGCGGACGGACGCAGCGGGGAAAGAGAAAAAAGGGGAAATCAGCGGAGACGGCACGGAAACCACGAAGAAAGCGAAGAAGAGGTCTCCTGTCATAGACTCTCCTCTATCAAAAGAGAAGTCGTAGTAATCCGATCGGTGAGCGAACGTTTTTCTCCCGCCTACCCTCCCGAGGAACGACTAGATCCGGCTTGTATCCCAGCCCAGAAACATACTACCTAGTTATTCTTTGGTTGGGGTCGCATATCCTTGCGACATGTGGCGGCAGGTATGTATGGGGGGCGGCAGGCCTGTGCCTGCTCGGATTGCTAGCTTAGCCTATACGGCGGAGCCGGGGATCCGGGAGGGCGCATATTGACTAGAGCCGGCTGAAACCGGACTCTAGACAAACGGTCAGGGTAGAAAGCCAGGAAGGACAGCGGAACGGCAGACCGTGTGGAGTCTGGATTCGCTCTCTCATCCCGGAACAGCAGGAGTTAGAGCAGGGCTGCTCGGACCCGGGGCCCCACCCGGGTCCTCCGGAAGGAAAATGGTCCGGCATAGCCTAATTGCAGCTCTTCCATTGAAAAAGGTCAGTCGAATATTTGAAAACTGCATTCTGATGTTGTAAATCAGATCAGACATCCTCTCTCTTGAAGCATTCGGCTGCATACTGCCTGGCGGTGATGCTTGGCCTTCTGTGGGACCAGTGTTAGTGCCACGATATCTTGATTCAGAGGGCTCTTCCGCTCTAAGAACAGACTCCGACACTGAGACCGACGCCGATCCAGTTCCAGGTCCATTCCCTTCTGTGTCACACATCTGTTGCAAACTTGCAGACCCTTCTCGGAGCTCTCGACCTAAAGGGTTTCACTAGGACTGAGGAAACAAGTGCAGGGTCCAAAAAAAATTCATCCTTGCGTCTTTTCCGTCACTCCCTTACGGGTCCGCTTCCGTTCAGAAGTTTTGCTCAACTCTTCACGACTCGAACAGGCACTGAAGGAAGAATGTCGGCCCCCCGTGTGGATGCAGCCACAGAAGAAAGTCAAGCAGATGCCGCGAAACGCCGAGCGGCCGGCGAGTTCGTGCGCGGAATCTCCGGAGTCCGCAATTGGCTCTCGGTGGTTCCAGGGGAAGGGAATGGAAGCGGAAAGGGGGAGACACAGGAGGAGAGAGACTTCAACAAATCAAGTCCCTTTCAGCCCGAGCCAGGCCGTTACCACCTTCACATCGCCTTCAACTGTCCCTGGTGCCATAGAGTCACTCTGATCCGATCTATCCTCGGGTTGCAGCAGAGCATAACGATGGATGTTGCGTTTCCCAACAGAACTCTGGAGGACGACCCAGTGGAGGCAGGCAGGTGGGAATTTAATCCTTCGCGCATTGCCTCATTGACAGGCAACCCTCTACCTGAGTGTACGCTTGAGACAGCCACAGGAAAAAACTTGCGGCTTGCCAAGGAAGTCTACGAGCTACAGGGGTTCAACGAAACCTCCGTGCCGATCTTTTACGACAAGAAGCTCAAGCGCATCGTCAGCAACGAATCCGCAGAGATACTCAGAATGATTGCCACTCACGCAGAGGCACTGGGGGCCCTCACTCCGATGCCGTCCCTTTCCCCCATCACAGCAGAAAAGGACGGGGCTGAGAAAGAGAAGGAGGCAGAGGAATTGAATGCACTCATTTACACAACCATCAGCAATGGAGCGTACAAGGCGGGATTCTCCAGCAGTCAGGAAGTGTACGCCGAAGCTTTCCACAAATATTTCCAGACTCTAGACACCCTCGAAGCAATTCTCCAGAAAGACGGGGGGCGCAAGTGGCTTCTCGGGGGGGATCATCCCACTGAGGTTGACCTCCGTCTCTTCCCCACCCTCTATCGACACGACCCCGTTTATTTTCTCCGCATGAAACTCAACGGGGCCAAAATACTCGACTACCCCAACCTGTGGCGCTGGCTCTGTCGCTTCCACCAGCTCCCTGGAGTGAAAGCAGACGGATCCAATCTGCTCCACTGCCGTCAGGGTTATTTCGGGCGCTCCTGGAACAACGTGGTTCCTCTCGGACCCCTCAAACCCATGCCCTACCCTGAGGCATACGACCATCCTGAGCTTGCTGATTGAATCATATAGATAAACAACATGCGTGTTCTGCTTATTCTACGTGCTCTGTCACACACCCTGCACAGCCAGGCAGGTACACATGCAAGTCACTGGCAGAAGGCACACCTCTCCTTGTACGTTGTTGTCTGGGTGATGCTCCGTCGGCAGGCTGGGAGAGCCGCAGAAAATTGAGACAGACCAAAGCAATGCAGACTAGAATGCAGATCGCCTCAGCAAGAAGAAAACAAAAGCCATGCACACCTCAAACATCTCTTGAAAGGCAGACAGAGGGAAGCCATGGCTTAGTAGGGGGGAGTCGGGCGCAATAAAGCACGTGAAATGACTGTATGGCCAAGTTTTCACGATTTTTTCTCTCTCTTAGCGTACTCAGGGCCCAAGAGTCGTTGGAAGAGAGATGAGGCGCTTGCTGCAGCTGACATAAAAGCTAGTATAAAGGAGGACTCAGACTTGAGTCACTGCATTAATAGAAGAGGGATGCCAAGGGATGCAAAACAAAAAAATTCAGTACACTATAGTTAATACAGAGTTTAAGACAGCTACCAGCAAGTTAACCTCTTTTAGTTAGATCAATTAATTGATAATCGTTTTCACATGACACCTAGCAGTCTTAGTATGACACTGCTTGACACATAACGTCGGTCAGGAAGGTCTGATGCTAGGTCCGATGCCTGTATGCCTAGGTGTATATGCTTGGGCTGGTCCTTTTCCTGGACGCCCGGGCTGGGCCGCACGTCAATTAAACGCTCGGCATTGACGCAGGACTCCCGCCGCAGGAGGCCAATCTTCAAGACATAAATCCTATCCTATCCTATCATAACAACAACTGATCAAAAAACCAAAGACGACCTCTTTTAAAATATTTTTTACTAAATTGCTAGCTAAATTCGGGTATAAATGGGGGAAATAAGCTACGAAAAGGGGCCCCGTAATGCCTTCCACTTTACCCCAATTCCCAAAAATGAGCCAATATACTTGAGGGTTATACTAGGGGTTATACGTGAGAAAAATATTGATTGTAGAAAGGTCTCCTCCTAACCAGCGTTCAACGTCGGTTCAAATGTTTTAAAAAAATATAAAAATATGTTAACTGAAGGAACGGAAGGAAGGAAGGAAAACAGGGAGAAAGAGGGGAGGGGGGAGAGACGGGGGAGGGGGGACGCGGGACAAACAAGATGTGACAGAAAGGAAAGAAAAAGAAACACAGAAAGAGAGAAGTGCAAGGAGAAACAAACAGGGCGAACATAAAGAAACAAGCAGAGAGAGAGAGAGAGAGAGAGAGAGAGAGAGAGAGAGCGAAAGAGCGAAAGAGAGAGAGAGAGGACGAAAGAAAGCAAGCAAAGACAGGGAATTTGGAGAAAGGGGACGTGAAAGGAAAGTAAAAAGGGGGGGAGGGAAACAGAAGCCGAATTCGACAAGTACACGAGCGCAGTGGCTCTTTTATTTTACACGTGCATCTTCAGGCTTCAAAAGAGGCATGGTTCTCTTTCACACCGATGTAAACAAATTCAAATCCAGTTCCGTACATATCCAAACCGGTCTCTCTTCTCTTCCCTTCACGAGCCGAAATCTCGTCCCCCGATTCCCTGCTCTTCTTGTAAAGAGCAGGCTGCGGAGTCATGCCACAGTCCCTCATGAGGAATAAAGTGCGCGGTCATTACTGCTGCCAGAACCACTGCACATGTGCACAAGGAGGCAAGCATGTATTTGTCACCGAGCGGAATCAGACGTGCATGGTTCACAAACCCCAGGAGCAGGGTCACCTGAAGGAAAGGCGTTTTCCATCCCCACACAGGCCAAAGGGACCACAGAAAACCCAAGTAGCTGCTCAGCCCCATCACTGCCAGAAGGGCTTGGTAGGTCGGGTGGAAGTGGGGGCTCTGTTTGTCGAAAACATTAGGGAGTCCAAACAATGGAACCACAATTCCAGCATACAGACATGCCAGGGCCACACATAGTCCCGACAAAAGGGCGATCCAAAAAACAGGCCCATGGACGTTTGGACATTCCCAGATGACACGAAAAAGATTGGTATAGTAGAGTACGGCAATGGACGCAGCCACCCATCCGACCGCCTGTATCTGCATCCAGACCCACTCAAGTCTCTCCATCGTCGTCTCCCATCTCCTCATTTCCGCAGCCGCACGGAGATCGCTCAGCTCCTCTTCCTGCCCGTCCCCTCCGTCCCTCCCATGATGCACCACTCTCCCCTCAGGAAGTTCCTCGTCTGTTGTTTCCACCGTCTCGTATCCGTACACTTTCCTTCCTGTCATTCTTTCTGCCAATGTATGATGAGAATCGGAACGGAACAAATACGTCAAGGATCATCCAACTGCACACAAACCAGCAGACGAAAGAGGGAGAGGATGGGGAGACAAATACCCAGCCAGCCGGGCAAGATCGATGCAAAGTGACGAGACGGGTACCCTGTACGAGACGAGAAAAGTACTGCGCACTTTGCTGAGTGGCGAATTGTCAATACGAATCGGAAGTAGTTGCACGGGAGAGCTGTGCTCGATCAATGGATTGTTGAAGCATCCAACTGACACACATATCAATGTCTCAGAACTGAAAGATGCTGAAAGACGTTGACAGATATTGACAGATATATTGACAGGAGACTGATCGAGTGAGACTGCCATGGAGCCGGCGCGGGCAGCATACCGGCACGGCGCGTCACGCGCGTGGAACACTGCATGGAACAATTCAATTCGATCTGCCGCCGGCCGCGCGGTTGCATTGTATTGTGTTTTTGTATTGTGGCAGACTCTCAGCCTGCTGCATGCCCTGAAAAAAATGTTAGAAAAGTGATAGAAAAGTTCTTACAAAAGTGATAAAGAAGTGGCTACAGCAGGAGGCGTGGCCACTAGTGGCCGCAGTACAGGCCCCTGAAGAGGAAGGCGACTTGGCGTGAATGGTTAAGTAATTCATAAGACTAGTTAATTCAAAACTAAGAAGAGCGATATGCATACAGTGTATGTGAGAATAAAAACCATTATCCCTAAAAAATAAAGAAATGATAGAATGATGATGGTGAAAGCCTAAGTGGTCGCTCCCCGGCTTCAACCACATCAATTCATTCAATTATATTCAATTCATTCACAGAAATTGAATTTCTAAGACATTGAACATTTGAGTCCAATTTCTAATTGAATGGTTTTAAGATTTTTCGTTATTTCTATCAAACATGAGTAATACTGAGTAATGTTAAAAGTTATTAAAAGTATCAAAAAATCAATTAGAAAATAAATAGAAATATTTTTTTAGAAATTGAACCCTAAACTTTCTCGTTTCAGATCGATTTTCAGGCTGGAAAGCCAACACGGATCCAAAGCCGTGGCTCGAACAACGAACAATCATGCAGCAGCGGCCAGTGCAACAGACTCTGGCGGGCCCCGAAGGCGGGGTCTGATGCCTCAGCTTAGGCTGGGGAACGCCCCGCCCTGCTAGCTCTGACGATAGATAGACATAGCGGGAAGGCCCTAGGGTGGAACATATCAATCAATCAATCAATTAATCAAAACAAGACTTCACAAATTGACTCCACATTTTAAAACTAGCTTTACTACTTGTAATTGGTTGAATTCACTAGGAATTTGCTCTATACTTATAACTTTGTTCTAGAAATTGTTCATGTAAAAAACTTAATTACATTAATGAAAAAAAGTAAAAAATGACATAAATGAATGACTAGAAGTTTTAGTTTAAGTCTCACTTATTGAAGATAGAG
Source organism: Chromera velia (assembly GCA_018398765.1). Lineage (NCBI taxonomy): Eukaryota > Chromeraceae > Chromera > Chromera velia. The sequence continues at coordinate 57,451 of JAHBMJ010005800.1, read as the reverse complement.
TCTCAGATCCTGAACTGATTAATTCAGTTCTTCCGCCTCGTATGGCTCTTCGTCTGCTTGAAAGAACGCACCGGCAGAGTTAACTTCTCTGCTCCTTCCACCCGCTGCCCTGACCCGGTTCGCCTCAGCCTCCCTTGCCAGGTCGTCCTTCCTCATCGCAGAGAGCGAAGAGGGAAGAATCGTGCGCCATCGACGGGTGCCGTCGGAGTCCATCTCGCACTCCTCTGAAACACCTGTGGAAGGGTTTGGGTCTCCTGAAATCGATCTGGGTGGGGAGGTGCCGGATGGGGGCGAGACCGGATGGGTCTGCTGAGAGTGTGTGACCAGATTTCCATCAGGCAGAGGCCGGGTGAAGGGTCTGTACTCGACCTTCGTGCCATTGGGGGGGGTCCCGGAACTGTTAGGGCGTCTGTTGAAATTTTGAATCGAAATGGGCTCAGAGGGAAAGGGAAATTGGGAGACTGCAGGGAAGTCCTCATAGGGCTCGTATGGATCTAGAGCGTGTGGAAATTGCAGCTGGGGTTTGGGGGGCAAGGGTTGGTGCAGATTCTCTCTCAGATGACCCTCCTTTTGTCTGTCTCTGTCTTTCTCTGCTGGTGCTTGTGTGTGTTCGGAGGCCGAGTCGTCAAATGAGAGTGTGCGTTCGCATAGAGGTTGGGGGGACTGAGGAGAGGGGAGAGGAAATGGAAGCAATCCTCCTGAACCTTCCCTCCCACCGCCTCTGTGGAATTCTCCATGCTCCTCCCCCTGAGCAGAGGGGAAAAGGAAAGTCGGAGGAAGAGACCGGGGGGGACCTACAGAGAAGGAACCTGACGACCTCGATAAATCTCCTACCCAACTCCTTCTGACATGAGACTGCGGCTTTGCAGCCCTGCCCCCGGAAAGTGAAACCAAACTGCCCCCCAACCCCCCATCCCGTGATGCCCTCCCGTCGTCACAAGGAAACCCTAGAGGTTGTCTGGAGGCTGGCCAGAGGTCAGAAGGATTTCTGCTCTCTGGGAGAAGAAGTTGTCTCTCTCTCTGCCTCTGCCACGCCCCTCCGAACAACTCCGTCTCAGTCTCTCCACTAGACCCGCCCCCATTCAGACGAGACAGAACAGAAGCCAACAAGTCGGCATCGTCACCGCCCGACTCCGGCAGTGCGGGAGGGGGGGAGCCCCCCTGATTGTTTTCTTTTGCATGTGGAACCTTTTGAGAGTTCTCGTCTACCCCAGTAGGAGGAGGAGAAGATGGGGAAGAAACGGATTGTTTCTGTTTCGGGGGAGAACGCAAAGCGCTCTTCAAAGGCTTTGTAGGAGACGGGGGGGGGAAGTTTGTATCCGTCGCAAAGCCTGGTATGTCCTCACTTCGGGACCCTTTCCCTTCTCCTCTTTTTTCTTGATCATCTTCCAGGAACAGAACCTCAGCAGGAGGGGGGGTTCCTTGTCTCCCCTCAGGCGACCTCTCGTGCCTGTCTCTCTTCTCACGTAAACGGTCCAATACGAAGGAACGATGCGCTCTGACGGCCTCCAGACGTTCGGCTCGTCGGGACGCTCGACGGGATTGACGTTGTCTCCCCCCTTCCACAACGAGGCGCTTCCCTCCTTCCCCTTCTAACGCCGCACTTCCAGTTGTTGTTCCTGTTGCTGTAGGGAGCTGCAGAGGGTCTCCTAAGTCGTCCAGAGAGGAATCGAAAAAGATGGCTTCTGAGTCAGAAGGAAGGGGGGCCTCGTCTCTGTCCACTCCGCTTTCAAGTGGAAGAGGGGGGGAGTTGCTTCTGGACATTCCCCCTGGTCGGATGGTCTTCTCCATCGCATCGGAGCACCCTCCCCACCCGTTTTGTTTTTCTTCTTTGTCTCCGACCTCCTCTCTCCCCTCTGCTGCTGCTGCTTGGTCTAGAACAAAACGGACTCGCTTGGAGGGGGAAGGGGGAGGGGAGGAGTCTGCCTCGGGTGTCCCCGAGACGTCATGCCCCTCTGAGGCCTCTTTGTTTGCTCTCGTTGGGGAATGCGTGTGTGATGTCCCTGACTGAAGAAAGGCGTAGGTGTGTTTGCTTGGAGGGCTCCTAGGGGGAGACCCCGTGACTAGTCCCTCTGGTGCCCCCCCCGTCTTCTTCACAAGTTCTAGGAAGGAGTCGCGGAGCTTCAAGGCAGATCTGAGTTTCTCTTTCTGCACCAGCATCCACAGGCAAACAGACCGACCACCAGAGAGGCCAACAAGAGTAGAAAGACAAACTGATCGATCGAATGGTTGGTTGGAGGAAACAAATAACGATTGAATGAACCAGTCAACCAAAGAATGCACAAAGAAAGAAAGACAAGTCGGCGCAAAAGGACCATAACCCTTCGTGGAAAGGAAGAGAAAAGCAAAGTCAGGAGACGGAGACACGAAAAGAAAAGGAAAAAGAGAGAGAGAGAGCAGAAAGAAAGAAAGAAAGAAAGAAAGACCAGACCCACAACCAGACCATTATTGCCTCCACTTCACTTCATTTTGATCATGCAACTGTCGGTCAGACAGATCTTTTGGGAAACTCTTCTTCTTTCTCTTTCAACGCCTGAGGACAAATAAAGAGAGCCTCCCAAACACCCCTATACATAGTCACTCAGCCAGAAAAAAAACGAGAAAACGAAGAAAAGGTAGGAGGGGAGGAGACAGAGAGCAGAGACGAGAGGAGAGTTCATTACAGACCGACCCACCAACTGACCAATGCTGCTCCTTTTCTCCTCTCTTCTGACAGACGACCGTCAGTCTCCCTCAGTCTGTGACTCAAGTCTGCTGTCTGGGCCTCAACATCTGAGAGAGAGTCTCGGTAACGCTTCAGCTCACGCGCTAGAGCATCGAAAGCTCCGTCCTTGTCGATGCCATTGCAACCAGACCCGAAAGATGTCAACCGAACAATCTGCTCAGACTGCGCTCCGACCTCCCTCTCCAACAACGCAATTTCTTCCTGAGCCTCCCACAAAGCGCGTTGCCACGCCTCGAGACGACCTATCGACCCCTCTCTCTTCAAACCTTCCAGCTCACAGCGTGAACTCTCTGCTTCTGCGTAAACTTTCTCTGCCACCTCTCTTCTGAACTTCTCCTTTTCTGCCTCACTCGCCAGACGATCACATTTGGCCTGGTGATCTGCTAGCTGAAGTTGCAAAGCACTCTTTTCGGCTGTCAAAGCCTCAAGACGTTTCGTCAGAAAGGCGGACGCCCCTCCCCGTCTCTCTCTTGCAGCCTCTGCAGCAGACTCTGCAGGTCCCCCGTCTGCAGCCCCAACACCCCCCCCCGCAGCCCCCCCCTCTGAGTCTGCGTTGCTTCTCTCTGGCACTCCGCACACCTCTGAGGCTTCCTTTGCAACTCGCAGCATTTGCTCGTCTGCCGCCTTGAGTCCTTCCCTGTATCGCGCCTGAGCCTTGTCGCCCCTTCCCTGCAAGAGGGCGACCTGCGACTGTAAGAACAGTTTTTCCTCCTCGACCCTCCCCCACTGTCTGTCCGTCTCTTCGCGTCGCCGCTCAAACTCACGCAGCTTCCGTCGGCATCGTTGCAACTCATCCACCAATCGCTGCATACAGAAAAGGACCACTTTTGTCAATTGTTCTTCTTGGTCTGATTCCTGTCTAATCCTAGATTAGCGATTCGAACTGATCGAAGGACGCCCTCAGCTTTCGTATCTCACGTAAAATTGTCGCTACAGAAACTCAAGGAGAGGGCAAAAGGGCCGTTCATGCATGGATTCATTTTCGTGGGAGATACAATTGTCACGTATGAAAATGTTCATGTATGAAAATGAATCCATGCAAAAATTCTCGCTACAGAAACTCAAGGAGAGGGCAAAAGGACCGAAAGAAAGAAAGCGAGAGAACGTGAATTCTTTTCAAATTGCGGGAGACAGCTCAGAATGATGCAAAGGAAGCCAATAATTATGCGCCACAAAGCAAACCGAAATCTACCCAACCATGCTAACAGAAACCGGGAGCACCGTTTGCACAAAACAAAACAGACCGACCACAATGTTGGGAAGCCGCCCAGTCGGACAGACAGGACCAACTCGTGCCCCCAAGGCCCCCCCTTCACCGATCGAAGTCCCCGACCCCCCCCCCC
>JAHBMJ010005800.1:13222-53360 GCA_018398765.1 Chromera velia | reverse complement strand
CCCCCCCCCCCTCTCTCTGAGTCCCCCTACCGAGACAGGGGCCGCATCAGCAACAGTTGGAGTCCTCTGACCGCTCACCATATCCCCAAACGATGTCCCCCTCACCCCCACTTCCCCCGATCCGATGCCGGAACCCGACACACAGCTAGGGTCTGCAGGCAAACCCGGTACTGCACGCGTCACGACAGCTCCCGTGTCACCCACAGGCTGATGATTGGAGAGGGGCGGGAGGACCGTTCTTTTCAAGGAGGAGACGGAGACGTTTTTCTTTTCTCTCCTCTCAGCCTCTGGAAACGCACCTGGTTGAGAATTGAATCTTCGAAGCGCGCCCATAGGACTGTTGCAGATCTCTGTCTCAGTCTGCCCTGCCGTAGCCTCTGCACTCGCGCTCTTTCTCAACCCCCTTCCTCCTAAGGCCTGTGAAGGAGAGGAGGCCACCACAGGCTGGGTCTGATGGTTGCCACCAGCAGCAGCCTGGGGGGGCGGAGCTCCTCCTGTTCCTTTTTTGAGGGCAAACACGTGAGCGTACTCAGCAAGCTGCTTTCGGACTTCCTTAAGTTGTGTCTGCAGCGTTTCAACGTACCGCAGCCGTTGCTGCTGCCTTGCAGCTGCCCGAGCATTCTCGACAGACTTTGACGTTTTCGCACTCGACCTCATATTGACGCACTCGTCTACATGTGCATGTGTGTGCGCAGCAGGGGGGGGCAAGGAGAGTGCGGAGGGGTGGTGGAAGGAGGAGACGCCTGAGGGCAGGAAAGAAGACGGTAGGGAGGCGCCATCGGAAAAGGGGTGGGCAAGAGGGTCTTGGAGTTTCTTTGTAGGGGACCGCCCTCCATAAGGGCATTGAGGGTCTTCCCGACTGGATTGGGATTCTTTTTTCTCTGTAATCACCCCTTGCGTCCCCCCACTCCCCTCAAGACGCCATGCGGCAGATCGCAGTCTCTCCGTCTCCGCTTTCAGCGCTCTGATCTCCTCTCTCTGCCTCTCGACCTGTCCCTGAAGGTCCTCGGCCACCACTTGGAGGGCTATGCTTCTTGCCTCAAAGTTTGTACTGCTTTCATCCTTCACAGCATTGCTGCCATCCTTTCTTCCTTTCCTCATCATCACCCCCGACTGTCCACTTCCGAATCGGGGTGCATCGTCGCCCTCTCCAGACGTGCTGTCGGTTTCTTTCTTCTCTTTCACGAACGTTCGGGATAACGTTGACGGAACACACACTGACATGGCATCCCTCTGCTGCTGCTGCTGCTGACGACGGGAAGCCTCCCGCGCGTTGTACCGCAGAGAGCAGAGCCACCGGAGCCAAGACGCCTCAGTCAGAGAGGGAATAACCGTCCTGCCCTTCCCACCCCTAAACACAGCCACCACTGCTGCAACGAACGAGCTCTCATCCGCCTCATCTAAGGGATTTGTTTGTTGTTTGGATTTACGAGGAGGGGATTCCCATCCCTCGTCTACTCCCGAAGACCCTAGAGACGCACAAACCCACTGGCTCACCTGCAGAAACAAAAAGAAAGAGAGAATCTGAGCACGTGAAGCGAGTTGCAGTGTGTCCGTTCGTGTGTCCATTTCCAATCTGAAGGAAGCTGGAAGGCTGTCATTGATCAAGCTCCCTAACAAACCCACATGCAGCTTTTCAGTTTTCAAACAGACAACGGGGATGCAGCCTCTTCATCCAAAGTTTCGTTCGTTTCTTTGTCTACACTCTGAATGAAGAGATATGTAAGCTCATTATAGAAGAGAGGCAAGCAGGCCACCCGACCTCAAAGAGCGTCTCGGCAGTTCTCTCTAACATCCGGCGTCTCCTTGCAGCCTCTGGTGTTGGGCTTTGCGGGGCTTCCCCGTCTCTGTTTCCGTCTCCATTCAACAGGAGGGGGTTGGTTTCCCCTGGAGGCATGAACAGAGGAGAGGACGGGGAGGTTGGAGTGATCAGACCTCTCCTTGCAGACGGAGAGACGGAACTCTCTCCTCCCCCTCTGGAGTCTTTCCCCCCTTTCTGTGTGTCTTTCTTCTTCTTGTTCTTCTTCCCTCTCTCCGCTCGACTTCTTCGAGTGCTTGGGGATCGAGAGGACATTCCCCCGTGCTGCACAGACAGAAAGAAAACAGGAAGGAAAAGTTCCAATCCATTTTTCTTATTAGTTGGCTGGCGTTTCCTCACGTCTCTCTCTCTCTCTCTCAACCCCGCACCCCTCAAGTTGCCTCTCTGTATGGATTCATTTTCACACAGAACTCTTTTGAAAATGAATTCTGTATGACAAAAGAATACTGTATGAAAATGAATCCATACTTTCAACCACGCACCTCTCAGGTTGCCTCTCGGGCCCTCTGCCAGTGGAATGGGCATTCATGATTGTGAAATTAGTGTTCACTTTCTGTATCTGTACTGTCTGTCCGTCTGCCGACCTGAGAAGGGGTCTGCTTCCTGCCTCTGCTGCCCGCCCTGCTGTCAGCTCTTCGGGAGGGCGAAGGGGAACGCGACGAGGCGGCAGAGCGGGGGCTCCGGAGACGCCCTAGGACGTCAACTTGCGCAGCGAGGTGATGGTCTGCAGGGGTGAGGATTCGTCTTCGAAAACCGGGGGGCGACAGGGGCGACGGCTGTCGAAAGTGGATAGGGGAAGAGGCGAACACAGGGGACCCTGCGGCTGTTTTCCGCTGCAGACATGCAACGAGAAAGACAGGGAAAGAGAAAGAAAGAACACATCATACGGGATCGAGAAATGACCAGAGAAGGGGAACTCACGATACATTCGCATTGAAGCGCACAGACAGAGTGAAGTTCGGCAGGAATAGACACTTGAGCCTGTGCAGGTATTGCTGTTCCCCCTAGCACTCTGTGGGTGTGAATATGTACACGCACATCTTCATCTGTCTGTCTGACTCCTTCAATCTCTTTTTGGCCTGGCGATCAGTGAAGAAGACAAAGCCCTCTCGTCGCAATTTGTCTGTCACAATTTTTTCCCCCCCTTGTCTCTCTCTTCCCGCCCGAAGTTGGCACAACGAAGTGAAATGCCGAGAGTGAATCGCACATGCGGACACAGACACACAGACAGGCCATGTGCTTCTCTAATTTCGGTCCTTCTCGAAAGAAGAAACAGACAGAGAACTGAAAAGCAGAATACAAAGAAGAAAAAGGGGCTCTGGGAGAGTAATGGAGGTGGAGAGGAGTGGTGTGGGAGGGGCAGACAGATAGGGAGAGAAATGGATCGAAAATCTGGGTATTCGTCAGCAGCTTGGGGCCAAAGAAAACTACCGGGCCCAACTTTCATTTTCCTTCCGGTCTTCTGTTTAGCTATATACTACGGTCGGTTGCATGACTAATCATTGAGAGCTGACCACCCCACTGGCTGCGCTTCTTCCTGTTGAACCCCGGCCCCCCACGCTGACGCCCGTGGCTGTTCTTGTTCTGCTTGTTGTTGCGCTTACAGACGCAGACGCAGACCCCCTTCCTGTCGTGCTCACGAGAGTTGTTGGAGCTGTTCGGGGCGTGGAGCGTGGTGAGGCACCAAGATGGCATGCCGTCCCGGTTCCTGAGTGGAGGACAGCCGAAGAGCTGCAGACAAGGGGGGGGGCAGGGCCATGGTCTGTATGTGAAGAAAAAAGACGACCAGAACAACAACAGGAGCTCAAAGATCTCAACATCGAGCAGACTGAAAGATACGCATGCACGCACTCACCTTCGTCTATCCACTACAGAAGGCACTGAAGGACTGGATGCGCTAACAGATACTGAGGGGGAAGTGCTGTGCTGGCTCCTGGAAGTTGACGACATCTGACTGCCGGATGCCCCAGCCGAGGGCGGGGAAGATCCTGCTACGGGGAGCATCATTGCGTTCTTGAACTGTGGAGTGTTGCTTGGTGATGTGAAGTTGCCAACACGACGATCAACATACCACAAGGACAGCGGCAATTTCGTCCACGAGCCTCGTTGTAGACTGTAGAGTCCCAACATTAATAACAGTCCCGCCATATATATGTGCCGATCGAAAGAAGCTGCACAGTGCACACAACTGCAGCTGTCAGTGATGTACAGTGATGCAAAGATGCAACCGTTGTTCTCAGCGACGAACCTCCGGGGCCATTCCGGGGCCTTTGTGCATGGGCCTGCCGCCTGCGAGGGCCTAAAAGTCGGAATTGCAGGGTGGCATGCCGGAGCATGCATGACGCGTTGTTCTGCCGCGCATGCAGCAGCGCGGCCGCCAAATCATGCCACAGCCGATCTTCCGAGCACAAAAAACGGCACTCATGCAGTCAATCAATGTCAATCATAGTCGAGACTTTCGTGAAACTTCCCAGTCTTCCCTGTTTGCATTGCACTTGAGCGTGAAGACGTTTAGGGTTGTGCCAGAGCGTTTCGTAGTTGATCTTCGTGCCGTTTCTCTGTAGGGCTCTTCATCTTTCTGTCATCCGACTTCGTCTAAGTGACTCTGTCTGATAAAGTTTTCATACAATGAAGTCTCTTCTGCTTGCCGGTGCGGCACTTATCGGCTGCACTTCTACGTCGGCCTTTCTTCACCAAGCCCGGCTTCCGTCTCCTTTGAGAAGTCGAAAAGGTGCACGGGAGCGCTCTAATGATGTAGTCAGACCGGTTTTCGAGGATGCATTTGAGCTTGGACCTTCTCAACACCAACGAGATTTCGTGAGCTTGCACCATGACGAGGGACCTATTGATCCTTATGCGGGAGGTTTTAACTTCCTCGGGTTGACCGGCAGGCCAGACTCCAAGTATGAAATTCGGTATCCGCTCTCCAAAATCGCTTGGGGGTTGGGTCTTGGCCTGATTGCGTTGTCTGTGTGGGAGTACACTAGGCCTGGGGAGTCAGCAGGGCTCGGAAGTTTAGGGTTCATTTACGGTCTTCCCGTTTGTTTGATTGCTCTCTCCCTGTCCTATGCTGAGCTGGAGCCTGTGGATGTGGTTGAGAACGACCCCGGTTCGAGGGATCTGTTTGAGAGGAAAGCCACGAAAACCATGAAAGAGATCTTTGCGGACGTGACCAGACACAGATACGGAGACGACGCCCACCTGGACGTCGTCGCCTCCCGCATCGGAGTCTGGCTGCCTGAGAAGGATCCGCCCGTGCTGAAGAGACTAGAGCTCGGCAAGGCAGCGGAGGACGGACAGGTGTACATGGACATGGTGTGGAAGTCGACCGAGACACCCTACAGAGTCTGGTGCGAACCTGAGCGCATTTTGAAGTAAGTGGGTTTCTGCCTGACTAAGTAAATGTTTTGTCGTCATGATCGTTCAAGAAGCTATTTCTGTACCTCCCCTAGTCTCTTCGCTGCTCTCCCTCCCTGTTTTGAAGTCGACAGGGAAGGGTTTTCTGCCCGCCTGCCTTCCTTCCCCTTTTCGGTAGTGTTTTGTTGGAGGTGAGTCGTCTTTCAGACTGCGTGATGCTGGTCTCGACGAACAGAACAGGCTTCAATGTGAATGGCTGCGCCCAACAAGTGATGTCCTCTTTTTCCTCCACGGTCTTTTTTGCTGGTCTCTTCAACCTACTTTTCTTTCTTTTGGATGAAGCGTATTTGTTTTCGCCCTTTTTTCTTTCTGTTGGTGTCCGTGCATGGCTGGCTCCATTGTCACACACGCAGGTACGACACGTTCTTCGGTCCCGGCCTCTGGGCGGACGTGATCAAGAAGAGCGCCACGGAGCGAGAAGTGGCGATCCGTCTGACCACCGGTGTTCGCACAGCCGCCCCTGTAGATCAGATGGCTGCCTACAAGAAGGTGTACGACGACAAGGGAGACGTGATGGAGGGTGTGATTGCCGAGTTGGTCAAGGACTCCTCAGCCCTCCAGTTGGCGGACGACCTCGCAAGTGAGGCAGGGCAGCTGGAGCCTGACTTTTTCTTCTACTACATCCCTGCAGATCCGTTCTGTAAGAAGGTGTTGAAGTTCATGGAGGAGAATGAGATCGATGAAAAAACCGTGAGGCCTCTGAATATACAACTCGATAAGTTGAGATTCAGAGAACGTCTCATGAATCTGTCGGGAGGATCGGCACAGGTCCCGGCGCTTCAGGTCGGTCCCTCAGAGAGTCAGCACCTCACCTCTGGGTTGAGCCATTAATGCATTTCTATGATAAGAAAAACGGTGAATACAGATTCAAAGACACGACGGCTGAAAAGCCTATTTCTTTTTTTTTTTTTGCGCCGACCCGACGCTGCACTACTCCACGCTCACTTCACTTGCCTGTGGTGGGAATTCGCCCTGTACGTCGCGCGTGTTTCTCCGTCCGCCCGTCTGTGTGTGCTCGCATGCGTCTATCTATCTGCGCTTCTTTCTTTCTGTCTGAGAAAAGAAGGGCATAAATAAGGTGTTGCGATCCGTTTCATTGTCTGAACGGGAGGGAAACAGGGTGAACCAATCCAAACAAGGGGAAGGTAGGAACTGCCTCCTCCCCCTCCCTCCCTGTCTATCAGTCTATCTGAGTGCCTGCCTCCCTCTGTGCGTGCAGGTGGAGGGACAGAAGGAGCTGATCACAGGGTCTGCAGACATCATCGACTTCCTACAGGAGAATATTGTGGACAAGAGGAAAATAGGGGATCAACTCGTCGCAGCAGCCACCGCATCAGCAGCAGAAGCTCCTTGATTGAAGTGAAGAGAATTAAGAAACTGTCGGTCTGTCTGTCAGTCTTTGTGCAAGTTTTGCTTTCCGCGAGGTAAGGGGAGGGAAGGAAAAGCACTTTGTTGCCAACCGAAGAAGCCTTCCTTCATAGACTGGAGTGCATTGTGGGTGTGCGGCACTGAGAAGAGCAGAATTGAGAGAGAGGGCTGGGAGATAACGACGGTTGTTTCCGGGACTGAAGGTCAAAGTACTGCCTGGGAACTAAGTGACTGCCTGCAAGACTCACTCACTCACTCATAAACGCACGCATGATTCACGTAGTGACGATGTGCAGGGGTAGATGACAGGGTGACAGAAGAAAGACGACGCGAAACCCATCCTTGCTTACTGTACTGCAATGCTCTTCTCGTTAACGCACACCCCTCTTGAAGTCAACGAGCAGCCTTGGGGAAGGCGGGTCGGTTGGTTGCGTACGTTCGCATTTGTCTGCATCAAGCCCCCTTCTTCCTTCCCTCCTTCCTCTCCTGTTTGCGTGGGAGGGAGGGGGGCTTCTCGAATGTATCAACAAGCCATGGGGGAAAGGGAAGGGAAGGGAAGGGAAGAAATCGTTCGCATGATAGTTCGCCCACCGTAGTGCCTTTCTACTTTCTTTCTCCCCAAGTTCTCTTCTCTGCCCCCTCTGTCGATGTCCGACAAACAGAACAGCTAGATCGATCGATCGAGTCTTTTTCTTTCTTCGATCCTTCTTAGCGACGCGTTTGTTTTCTTTCGTTCATTGTGTCTGTCCACCCGAAGTTCCTCTCTTTTCTTTCGCAGTTTGGATGGACGATTAAGTTCCGTGGTAACAGTCGTTACTCTTCCTCTCTTTCCTTTTCATTTAATTGGCTCCGGCTGAGAGCATCTCCTTCCCTTCCTTCCCTGATTCTTTCCTCCCTTCCTCTCCTAAGAAAAGGAGTGGGACTGCTGCGCTGTGCTTGATAATCGTTGAGCAATCCCAGCAACCCACAAAGGTAGTAACAACTGTACGGATAAAAATGAAAACGATGATCTCGAGTCTGGTACAGCTACTTGTAGTTGATTGAAGTGATTAGAAGTGACGGTAAGTGGATGTAAGTGGTGGAGGAAAAAAAAAGTAGAAAAAGAGGAAAAACTATACGTCGAAATACAGATACCTATATAGAGATTTTATATAGACAGACACGGTCGAAATTACCATCGAATTACTGCTTAAGGTGCACATCTCAGTAAAGAAATATTCTATCTCTGTGTTTTTCCCTTTCATTTAATCAAAGAAAGATAGTACAAATCTTGGGATGACGTGTTCTATATCTTGGGACTAGTAGGGACTAGGCATGTTATTGATCGCTTTATCTCCCAGCTCAAATTGCGGACGAACTGCATCATAGCCTGCATGTATGGGTTGCCGTTTATTGCCATTTATCTCTGTTTCGGAGACTCTCGGCTAAACTGCCATTAAGTAAGTAAGTAGTACGTTGTTCACTGTTCAAATAACTACTTTCGTATCATTTATTTCATGTAAGACATTACTCCCGGCCCGGCCTGTTACCCCCCCCTTTGCTCCCCCCCATGGCCCCCACCGCTCCCAGCTACCGCGGGTGGCACCCTAAGATCTGGGTTTGCATTCGTTCCAACCTTTTGCCACACAAAATCGGATTGAAACTCTGTTTTCGAATACTCATCAGTGCACCCGATCATGTGAATTGGCAATATTGTGTCACCTGCTTTGTACTTCATATGAGGAGCAACATTCTTGTTCAAAAAGACATTGTCTGAAGCAGCCCCTCCAAAAAGACATTATCAATTACACTGTCGTGCAGATTGCTGTCAAACAAACTCTATACTTTCTCATTCCTTCAGTGGAGACTGTCCATTTTGATGCGGGGCCTTGCAAGTGGAAAACTTGGTAAGTCACGTGTACTTCTTCACTTCTGCAACCGTCAGCATAAGTTTTCATGCTGACATATGATGCTGACATATGCTGACATGCGTCTGTCCGACACAATAGATTGAACCGGCTGGGGATAGTTGCTGTGCGCGCGGCTCCGGCTCCTTATTTCACCTATATCGGCCGTGGGCGGCACGGGCCTGGCCGGCTTTGTGCCAGTGGCTGCGCGTCTGGCCTCCAAAACAGGTTCAAAACAGGTTTAACAGGTTCAACAGGTTCAAAACAGGTTCAACAGGTTCACTTTTTCAGATTTGAACCTTTTCTCAATGAACCTTTTCCCAGCCCTATTACTAAGAATGTTAAAAAAAAAAAATGATCTACTTATAGAGGATAATACAGGATTATTAAGGAGTATATAGATGAGCGAACTTAAGCGAACTGACCTCCCTGACCCTAACTACCACTTGAAAGTTCAGGCCGCATTTTTGGATAAGCTTAAAAGTCCACCCCTATCCACGTCGCAGGTGCGGATCATTTATGGTGTCTTGAAAGCCATAGCTGTATATCTGCTAGCATATCTGGACGGTGTCTTGACCATCTACGCCGCAGACGTGGACGGTCTCTTAAAAAAAGATGCCGCAGATAGAGATGATCTTGATTATATTTTTTTAGGTGGCATGTTAGGCCTCAGAGGCTGTGAGTGGGCCGGGGTGACGCTCTGGGCCGAGGGGACGCGAGGAGTGCGGTCCCGGAGGACCGGAGTGATTGACGTACGCCGTGCACGCGAGCCATGCAACACTTTCCAAACAACACTTGAATGCGTTGCACGGAATTTAACAAACAAACTGTATTGCAATAAATGAAAAGAAGTCATACAGAAATGACGATACAGATTCCTTTTCTGTAGTGGACAGATGAAATACAGAAGATGCGAATTAAATGCAAATAAATGAGATTAGAAGATAGACAGCAAGATGTATAACAGTCTTGTGATACAATTAGTGTTACCTTAGAAATCGCGTTACTTCAGACAGCTGTAACGTATGTCCTAACCGTCTCCACACTGTGCTAGTAGGCGGCAGCACTGTGTTCAGTGGAAGAGCAGTCCTTCTACTCGAACTCTCACATGCCAGTATCTCAGTACGCATGTATAGATAGACGGATGCATGCCAATTCGATGCCAAATACACGTACGGCGCAAAAAATCAATAAATCTCGGCATGGCTCAAACACTACCCCGTGAACGATCGGTCGTGCGCACAATTTAAAATCATCTTGGCACAGGCCGCAGTACCAATGCGCACACTCTCAATCCTGACATGCCGGACGAGCAACCGCAATTCCAACATACAACATCACGCGCGACCCCCCCCTCTGGTCTCGCCACTGTCTTTTTTCTATCGCTTCTGGCTCTGTGTGCTACATAAAAGAGACGTTCGATCGAAGATTAATAGGACAAAAAGAATCGAAATAAGGAAGATACACATGTAAACATATTCAATACATCGTTGGCCTAAAGCGTTCCAGAAACGCAATCTCATTCAACCATCCTTCAATCAGATCCGTGCTGGCCGTACGGACCAAAACACGCAAATATTGTTCCTTGAGAAAATTAAAAGGCCATCGCAAGGACAATGTTTGAAGACAAAAAGGTGGAAGAAGGAACTGAACCAGTAATACGCAGACTTTATACGTAAGTTGATAGTCGTCATGCTGCTGTTACGCTAGCCATACCAACAAAAGTGGTAGCAGAGCGGTCAACCGAGCAGAGAGGGAGTGACAGACAAGAAAGAGACGAAATCCCCCACGCATAACTCGAAAGTTCCGAGTGGGAGATCGCGTTCTCCTCCGTCGCTCTGTACCTCAGCTCGGCTTCCCTGCTTTCAGTACAAAGGCAGATGGGCCTTTTGTCGTGGTTGGCACACCACGCAACCGACCGCATGTCGCTGTGATTTGACCGATTGGAGGAAAGAAGAGGGAAGTTGTAAGTGAAGACTGATTGCAATTGTGGGAAGAAGGAAAGAAGGATAAAAATGGACATGAAAGGAGAGGGGAAGAGATCCCCGCAAGTACGCCACGGACAGAGTCCCGTGAGAGAGAGGATGATGGAGAAGCAGAGGAAGACTCTGCAGAAAAAGAAAGAGAGAGAGAAGAGAAGCCAGTTCCCTGCTCGAGCGATTGCCCCGCCATATTCAGGATAGGGGACGACCCTGAAATGGATGAGCTCTTCGACGAGCTCGGATTAGGAGATGAGTTGGAGGTTCATCCAGAAGAAAGGCAGAGAGAGAGGGGAAAACGGAAAGCGCCTCAGTCAGTTTGAATTCTGGCTGGACGGCCCTCAGAGGATGGAGAGGAGGAGTATCGAGTCTCGTTCCGAATCGATGATGGGACTTTTGCATGGATGAAGGAGAGTGAGGTGGATACACCAAAGTTGGTTGGTGCATATGAGAGAGCGAAAGAAAAATTTTTCCGGCAGGTCCAATGAATGTCTCACAGTGATTGTTGTCTTTGTCTTTTCTCGTTGGTTGAGTGAGGCAAACCCTCTTTCCCTTCTTGCTCGAATGTGCAAAAGGATGGACGCATCCAAGAGCCTCTGTAAATGAAAAGAAACGAAGTCGTCGGGGTAAGGGCAGCCCCCAGGAGTTTGAGTGGTACATGACATGTTAACGTGCCCCTGCTTTGTCCTTTGCATGATCTGCTCGGGACGAGCAGACTGGAGGGGGGAGTGGTTGTTAGGCCTCAGAGGCAAGCGGGCCGGGGTGATGCTCTGGGCCGAGAGGACGCGAGGAGTACAGTCCCGGAGGACCGGAGTGATTGACACACGCCGTATATGCGAGCCATGCAACACTTTCCAAACAACACTTGAATGCGTTACACAGAATCAAACAAACAAACTGTATTGCAATAAATGAAAAGAAGTCATACAAAAATGATGATACAGATTCCTTTTCTGTAGTGGACAGATGAAATACAGAAGATGCGAATTAAATGCAAATAAATGAGATTGAAAGATAGACAGCAAGATGTATAACAGTCTTGTAATGCAATGTCCAAAGACAAAAAGGTAGAAGAAGGAACCGAACCAGTAATGCGCAGACTTTACACGTAAGTTGATAGTCGTTGTAAGCAGAATACGGTGCTTAGAACTCTCAACGCTAACGATGTGCATTTAGAGTTCATAGACTATAAGAGTTTGACCTAGACAGGTTTGTACATTGTTCCTTTGATCAAGCCAGTCCAACGATCGTTAGCGATCGTTAGCTAATTCGAATGCATGCAGATTGATGTCACTTTATTCAGTCCTGTGTCAAGCCATACTTATTGAAGTCTGCGCGCGCATCACTGCGGCGCCGCCGGCCTTGCGGCTCTGCTACTCTGCGGGCCCGTCGCGTACTCACCGCTCGTAGCCGGCCTACACCTGCCCGCTGCTGTGAAACCGACGTCCACGCTCGGTTCCAGTGCCTGCACACATCCATAACTAATCGACCTCGTGACATTGATTGATAACATGCACCTGCACACTTCATCGAACCATAAATGAACGAAGCAAGTCGGAATGCAGAGTCCGATACCCATACTGCCACCCTGCATCTATATATGATGCAGGATAGATTTGCTTTCTTCCTCGAATCACTTAGTACCAGGGAATTTCATCTTCCTAAAACTCACACACACGCATTCCACTCCACAAACCTCTTAGTTTTGCCCATACTGATTTCAGCTCTCTACTTCTTAATTGCCACCTACACGTGCCCGTTGCTTGCTTCTCTTTCTCCTGCTGTCTCTTTTTTTCTTTGAAGGCATGCAATGCCTCCTTTGCATATGTCAGGTTGACAGCAGGTTTCCATAATACATTCTCTTTACTTTCTCCTTTCCACCATGCCAGGTAGTACGCCTGTTTGTCTATCTTTCTGTGGTCGAGAATCTCTTTTACTTCATACTCAATCTCTTCTGATGCAGATAACCGAACAGCAGGCAGAGGATCATCCTTCCTTCTCTCATACTTCTTCAGGTATGATACATTAATCATATTATGACCCTTCATTCCTGCAGGGAATATGAGCTCATACGCGTTGCTCCCCACCTTTCTCTCTACCTCGAATGGTCCATAAAATACAGGCTCAAGCTTCTTGCTTGGCTTCCTGCTTCCCTTAAAATATGTATTGCGTATAAGCAAAAAATCCCCTGGAGCAAATGAAACCTCTTGTCTGTGTGGATCTACTTGTCGAGTTGCTCGTTCTCTTGCTTACTTAAGTCTCTCCTTTGTTCTCATGATTTTTGTCTCTCTACGATCTGCAAAGTCTGCTGCTGGCGGACAGAATGACTTAGAACGCACAGAGACAGAAGGCAGGCAAATCGGGTTACGTCCATACAGAAAGCAAAAAGGAGACATGCCTGTGGCTGGATGCACCGAATCATGATACGCAAACTGATAAAAACACAACCACTTCGGCCAGTCCGTTTGATCTCGTTCACGAAACAACGCAACATTTGTTCGATGGTCTGGTTGTCCCTCTCTGTCTATCCATCTGACTGTGGGTGTCCTCTTGTGCTCATATTCAATTTTGACATTTAATCAATGTGCCCCACAGCCGAGCGAGTTCCTTCCAAAATGCAGAGAGAAAACGAGGATCACAGTCACTGGCCACTGATTGGGACATCCCGTACTCATAGATAATCCTCTCAAAGACCACCTCGGCTGTCCCTTCCACTGTAATCTCTTGTGAGACTGCAGCAAAGAAAGGAGTTTTGGAGAGGCGATCAACCACAAAGAGGATTCCATCTACCTCTTCTCCTTTAAACACCACCCTCGGGAGTCCAAATACAAAATCAAGAGAAATAGACTGAAAAGAAAATTCAGGAATAGACAGAGGTTGGAGCAATCCATACTGCTTCTCAGTCGGCCTCTTTGCTCTTTGACAGGCATCACACTTTCTGACGTACTGAACAACTGATGCGTACATGTGTGGCCAATAGAAACTCCCTGCCAGTTTTAAATATGTTTTCTCTGCCTCCAAATGCCCCCCTGCGGCCGTATCATGATGTTCATAGATGAGGTTTCTTTGTAGTCTCTCTGTCGGGATGGCCAGTCTGTCATTGAAAGAGAGCAGTCCGTCTTCTATCTGAAACCTCGGAAGAATCAGCTGCAAATGTCGAGGACCAGGCACCTCTTTCTCAGGGTCTTTGTCAGGGTCTTCAATTTGGAGCCTTGCTTCAAGCACTTCCTTCACCTCCGTCCAGAATTTCTCTTCTTTATATCGTTTCCTTATCCTTTCCAGTAATTCCTCATCCGGTTGCACTCTTGATTCCATTTGTAACAATTGACACACTTCTTTTCTTTCTTTATCTTTTTTTTCTTTCTCAGCGTTCACCCCAGGGCACCTGCTCAGCGCATCTGCCACGCGATTCCGAGCACCAAGCACATACCTTGGAGTGATTCCGATCTCATCGAACATGCTGACAAATCTGCGTATACGTGGAGACATTAAGGTGCGGTCAGCGGACACATTCACATATTTAAGAGACTCATGATCTGACCACACCTTAGTTGTGTGACTAACGTATGGCCTCCACGATTTGACCGCAAACACACAGGAAAGAAATTTTTTATCTCTGATCGGATACTTGAGCTCTGCCTGTGTTATTCTACATGATGCAAATGCACACGGACGGAGCCAGCCGATCTTAGGATCTTCCTGCATGAGTGCGGCAGCGAGCGTTTCTGTCGATTTGCATGCATCCACAAAAATTTTGAAAGGACGCACAGAGTCAGGAATGTAGAGTTCGACAGTATTCTTTACTACTTGCTTTACTGCTTCAAAGCTTTCTTCCTCTTTCTTCCCCCACTCAAATGATTTGTTTCCCTTCAGCAATGCATACAAAGGGCCTGCTTTCTCACTGAAGCGAGGGACAAACCGTCTCACCCAATTTACAAACCCTCAAAACGAAAGCACTTCATTTCTGTTCTTGGGAGTAGGCCATACACTTACTGACTTGGTCTGTCTTGCTCTGCTCGGGCCGCACTCCGGTCCTGGAGATCTTCAGCTCGAGAAATATCACCTCAGTCTGCATGAAATGGCATTTCGACAATTTTGCATACAATTTATTTTCACTCAACAAATGAAAACAATTCTGATGTGTCTCTTGCGCTCTTCTCTTGTACGTGAATAAATCAGAATGTTATCCAGAAAAACTGAAACAAAACGGTCAAGATAAGAGCAAAGAGAAAATTAAATCAACCTCATCACTGTAGGAGGCACGTTTGTTAACCCAAAAGAGACAACCAGCCACTCAAAAGAACCATAGCGTGTAGTGAAAGCTGTCTTTGGGATGTCTTCTTCTCTGACCCTCATTTGGTGATAATACTGCCTGAGGTCCAGTGTCGTGAAGAACCAGGCCCCATGCAATCGATCAATCAACTCTTGCAGGTGAGGGAAAGAATGCTTGTCTTTGATAGTGATACGATTCAAGCCAGTGTAGTCACAACACATTCTTATCGAGCCATCTTTCTTTTGTACAAAAAGAACAGGCGCAGCATAAGGAGAAGCAGACGGTCGGATGAATCCTTGTTCAAGGTATGTATCTATCTGTCTCCTCAGCTCATCTGTTTCTCCCACTGACAGCCGATAAGGCGAACGGGCAGGAGGTGAATGACCGGGCTCAAGTTCGATTTTGAAATCCAAATGAGGTCCTGTTGACGGTGGCAGATGAGAGAGACGATCAAGAAAAAGAGACGTATGATCTGTCACAATTCCTTTCACATCCTGAGGAATATCTGCATCTGGTCGAGAGAGAAAAGCATGCACGTCCGACAAATCAGGGGCCGACCGAGCAGGATGATCAGACGGAAGAGAAGAGGGAAAGTCAGAAGAGAGAAAATCAGAACCCACATTCCTTCCATCATTCATTCTCCCCTTTCCTTTTCCCTCACTCACTTCAGTTGCATACACGAAGCACTCCTGTTCCCCTTCTCCTGCAGGCCAGTGTGCCGTTTCCATTCTCACGATATGGTAGACAACACCTTTTCGAATTGTTCGTTTGGCCTGCGCAGAAGAAAGGACAGGAGAGCAAGGTCGGTTCTCTTCACATTGTTTCATTCTACTCGTCGACTTCTTGTCGACCGGGTAGAGCAGAATCTTGGACAGGAGGGCGGAGTCCAGTTCAAATCGGTATTCACTGATGCAGGTATTGATGAATTGCACAGTATTTGAAGGTTTGTGATGCAGAGTTCGTTGATCAGTCAAAGTCACCTAAGTCCCGAGAGTTCCTCTAGTTGATTTCAACTGTCAAAGACCTGAATGAACGAGTTGCGGAATTTTTTGACAGTCGATTTAATCACTCTCCAGAATCTGTCACTGAGGTGCTACCAAACTTTTTATCCGAGTTTTGGTTTTTCACATGTGCGGAAAATTCCGCATATCACTAAATCTGCATATGTCAGAATTTTCCACTAGTCGGAATTCTCCGCAAATCGGAATTTTCCGTAAGTCGGAATTTTCCGCAAACGTCGGAATTTTCCGCAAGTGTGGAATTTTCCGCAAGTGTCAGAAAATTCCGCAAGTATTGTATAAATCTGTTATAGTGCTGCATATATGTGTTGCAGTGTTGCATTAGTGTTGTATGATGTTGCATTAGTGTTGCATGAGTGTTGCACTAATTCAACTTAGGATGTTGCACTCACTGCATATTGCATCTGGTTATATTTAATTATTATTGAATTTAATTGTGTGTTGTATTGTATTGTAATACATTCTGATTTATTCTGTTTTTAAAGAAATTAGTGTTTAATTTGAATTATGAGATATTAATTTAATTGATGATCCCTCCTGTACAAGATTATACATAGTGTCTTTCTATCTATTCTTTCTTAAAAGTTTTGAAATCATTCTAAAAAATTATTCTTGTTTAGTTTTAATATTTTACCTTTCCTCTAGCCTTTCCTTGGACATGATATATCCCTCCTGTGCAAGACGATCGTCCCGATCGGTTAAAAAATAAATACCTTTCTTGGATATGACATATTATTCTTAGGAGTTGGATATGAGAACTATTTATATTCGTCGATCATTCTTCATGTAGTTTATTAGTTTGAATACAATTATAATAATTGATCGAATGAGGTGAAGTAGACGTAAACAGTTTATGAAATTGGGGAAAACTCCGGAGAATGGATTGAATTCAGGAGTCCAAATAAATATGTTCAAGTTGATGAGAAATATGTATTGACTCAACGCCAACTGCAACGTTTGATTGTTACCCATGCTTCATGGCAGCATCATGTTGTCAAGCAACCTTCACAAATGCGATTTCTCTCCAGCGAGAGACATAAACGACATAAACACAGATCGTTGAACGATTTGTTATTCAATCGGATGAGTGTAAGAAGTAGAAAAAACGGACAATGATAGCGTGCTTTTTAATTCATGTTGTCTTGACAAGCAAAGAATATTTTCCATAAGGAGAAAGTATGCAGACTCAAAAACAAAGCAGACAACTGGCCGCCATGGTCGGCCAGCCAGATGGCTCATGCAGAGAGAAAAAACATAGAGAGAGAAAAAAAAAATCGTGTCCTTATCTTAAAGTTTACAAGCTCTTCTAGGTCCCACTTTCCCCTCTTTGTCCCCTTCTCGATATCGCATCAGAAAGAGATGTCAACTTGTACCTTTCCCCCCTATTTGTGATGCAGTCGTGCTATTAATGAATTAAACAAAAGAGACAAAGACACAAAAGAAGGTTTTGACAGAAATTGATCAAACGGCCTGTTTTAAGCCAGCCCCCCCCCTTTCTTTTGCCTGTTCATACAAAATAGGAAAAGGACCAGACACTGTGTCTGACTCATTCTTCTGCGAGTCAAACTATATGAACAGCTCAACCGGCCTTTTATCTTCCTTCCTTCCGATCACTCTGCCCTCAGACTTACAGTTGAGAGCGCTTACTCCCACCCCTTCCATTCCTTTGTGCAGATTCTGCAAAAGAGTTTCCCCTCCAGCGCGTCGGGAAGGGGCTCTCCTGCCAGGGGCAGTGGGGGAACAGGGGCGAGGACCCGCCAGTTTGGTGGGATGATAAGCTGAAGTTTCTCATCTGTTCTGCACATACAGTGCCCAAGCACATTGATCGGGAGGATAAAGTCTCCGAGGCCTTGAATCCAGTACTTGGGTTCGAGTTGATTAAAAGGATACCCGGTTAGGTACCTGGCAGGTGGCTCTGCAGTGGGGGCAGGTAGAAAATCCGAGGTGAATGCGGGGGCGGGTAGAGGGGATAGTTGACGGAATGGACTGAGCGGCCCTGTCTGCTGATAGGGTTGGGGGCTACTGTCAACAAAGAACACAGGCGATGTACCCGGTGCAGAGGGCAACAGAGCAGCGATGCCTCCCACCTGTGCTGTCAGTATCAGTGTGGCTGCACTTTGTTGTTGTTGCTGCTGTTGCTGTTGCTGGTGAGGTTGAGGAGGGGGAGGGACGGAATCGTTGGGGTGAACAGGGGAGGAGAGTGGATGGAAAGCAGGGTCTGATTCATCGGAAACCTCTGAAGGAGTCACTGTTTGGGCCACTGCAATTGCCGCAGAAAGGGTAGCTGATAAGGAAGGTACCACAGGTGTGGTGGGACTGAATTCTCTCTTCCTTTTTCCCTTTCTTCCTTCATTCTCTTCATCTTGAGTGTCTGATTCATACTCGGAGTTTAACTTGGAGTCGGGTTCTGTGATTGGGGAGAGCACAGGGCTCTCAAAAGCAGGGTCCTTGTCCATAGAGACCTCACCTCTTTCGACTCCCCCCTTGGTGACCATATACACGTTCCCCTTTTCCATTGCTTCTTTTATAGGGCAATAGACACGCACATTCTCGAGTCGGAAAGAATTTGGAAGAGTCATTCCTGCTACAACTCTTCCATTCTGTAAGAGTGGCCCAGGGAAAACAATCATTCCCTTTGCTTGAGCCTCTTCGTAATCTAGATTCCAAAATATCACGGACCCTGGGGGGACAAGACCTTTCCGCATCCTAGCCAGGTCTTCTTGGCAATGCCAACAGGGTGCGAATTGGGGTTGAGATCACATAGTTTTTTCAATGCTTGCCAGGGGATTCCTGGCCCTGGGTAGGTATCATCCCTCGCGCAGGCGTAGTGGTAAACGCGTGAGTCCTCAAGGGCCGCCTTGCTCCATTCAAGAGCTACCCCTCCATTCACTACTGCACACGCTACGAGTGTCACACCACACTCGAGAACTCTCCTGTGTTGAATGATGTCAACCTGCTCGATGTCGTGCCTCACGGAGTATCGAGGGTCGGTTTCCAGTCTATGTTTTCTTTGCACCTCGGTCACCACATCCATGCCGGTCTGTCCAAGCCAGAACTGTTTGTGGCCTGCAGCCACCAGCGCGAGGCTCTCAACTGTAAAGTTGGAAGCGTAAATCCCTGCGAAAGGGGACAGTCTGTACCCGACCTGATACTTGTCGCATACTATTTTTGCATCTAGCTCTACCCCCTGCATCTCGGCATAGATTCGGGTCTTGTGTGAGTTGAGTAGACTGCAGGCCGTAGGTAAAGGTATGTGGATGCTGTCAGTGTACCTTTGATTTTCGGGCACCGCCTGAAAGATGGGGTGTTCTTTACAAGCGATCATATAATCTTTGATGCGTCCTGGAAAGCCCTGTAGCTGGTCTTTTATACTGGGAAGAGCAGCCGCCGCGGTCGCTGCATGGGGAACAATAGTTTGTTCTTCCATCGGGGTCTTCCAAGAAGAACTGCGACTATGTGGGAGAGACTGAGAGGGATTCAAAGAAAGGAGATAAAAACGAAATCTTCTAAGCATAGCTCAGCTGTTACTCAGATTGTCCTTTTCACTTGAAATTGTACCTATCTAACCACTTTTACTCTCAGTGTCTTGATATCATGATACTCTTCCAAGCCTTGCCGGAGAGACTTGGGGATGGAGTTTACGGAAAATTCCGAAGGTCGGAATTTTCCGACAGTCGGAATTTTCCGTAAATCGAAAAATTCCGCTTATTCAAAGTGCCCCACAAGTCGTCATACGAACCAAAACCCCACACGCAGGTCTCCTAATGGCGCCTGGTGTTTGGTCCTAGCGGCCTGGCCGGTCCCCAGACTTTCACAGTTGGAAAGGGGAATCCGATTATTTCAGGGTCTAAAGGTTGGGTCCTTTACGTGGCGACGCCGCCCCGAGCCCATATTCTGCCGCCGCAAGCTTGGGTGGCACGTAAAATAATAGGGACCTCGCGCGAGGTAGTGTCCCGCACAGTGAAATCGGCGCGCGTTCGTATGCGAATTTGTGGTCTTTCCGGGGCCGCAAAACTTGTTTTGTTTGCATGTTTTGTTTGCAATGTTTAGCTCAAATCGCTCAAGCCTCAAAAGAGAGCAATTGCTCATTGTCCCAGTGAATATTTGTCTTCTTATGATGTTCTACAACCTTGATTTCCTTACTCTGTTCATTAGACCTGCTGCCCCTCTCGTTTTGGAGCCTCGTTTCTTCTTTATTAGTTTACGCGTTTGCCATCTCCTGGATACTTCTGTTGTTTGGGGCTCGCTGTGCTTTCTCTGGTGGGTTTTTCCTAATTGGATTGGATTCCTATCGTTTGTGGGGAGATGCCATGGTGATTACTGCTCTGTTTGCAGGCTTTCAGTTGTGCAGGGAACTTGTGTCGAAGACTGTGCATGTGAACGCATCTTTTGTCTTTCATTCTACCTTGTCTTTGGTCGCTTGCGGCTACTGATCCTTTCGGAGTCCTCACGTTTCCCTGTCAACTTCTGGTGGTGTAGTTGACGTCAGGGAAACGTCTGGCCTGGTTGGGTGTCTCTTTTTGTGCTAACCACCAGCACAATGGGGTTAAAAAGGTTTGCTCTGAATGAAGAGCTTAAGGGCCTAATGGCGGCGCCGCCTTACCCCACTGGCCATTCTCCTCACTTTTCCCCAGATTTTCCCAAAGACAGGAAAATTTTCACTCATCCTAGGCGTCAATGTGCCAGACCATCATACCCCCCGTGAGGAAATGTGATTGGTGGGGTTTTCGAAATCCTTCCCGTACTTAGAGATTTTTGCTGGTCATCTTTGGTATGGGGCATGGTGCCCCGCAGTGCGTTTTCCGAATTTTCCGAGATTTACTTTTCCTTCACTTCTTCCCCTGCCATTATGTCTGCAGGTTGATGTTAGTACTGGCAGTTATGTGTCAGCCTCTATCACGGCCTGAGACGGCTCCTGAAGGTGGGTGCCCTCTTTGTGATTTGAAGTTGGACTGCAATCGAGATGAGCAAAATCCGCTCCATTGTACTTCTGGCCGTGTCTGTGTTCTTGGTCGGGTCCTGTCCTGAGGTGTCTTATATTCATATGCATACCGTATGTTCCACCATGCAATCATTTTATCGTGCACGATTGTATCGACTGTTTGTCTGGCTTGTGACTGCTTTCTCAATGGATGGCCGACAATCTGTTGATCTTTCTTTCTGTGCCTAATAGTCTCTCTGGTCATTTCTTATGTCTGACCGGGCGTCCCCGGTATCTTCATTGCGGGCGTCCCCGCTATGAAGCTTGTCTGTCTCTTCTTTGCCGTTCCGATGTTCCTTTCTGAATCAAGCACATATATCTGTCTGCTGCTATGCTTGCTGACATTCAAGAAAATCTCTTACTGTGTCCCATACAGTTCCTGTCAGATGAAATGCAGCGTGGTTCACATGAATTATCTCGCATGTTCTTTCTATTTTCAGATTATCTGTGACTCAGAGTGCCATATGTATGGTTATTGCAGGTTTATTACTTTTTCACACCGATTTTCGGCGGGAGCTTCTGTCCATTCTTCCGTTCGTTGCTTTGAAGGTGGGTAGGGTCTTTGGAGACTCAAGGTGTTCTTCACCTGATCTCGCCGCATACCCCCTTGTTTTGGTTTGCTGCCGTGTCTCCTTATATTTCAAACAGAACTGGTTTAAATTCTCGCTCAGAGTGCCATATGTATGGTTATTTCAGGTTTATTACTTTTCCGCACCGATTTTCGGCGGGAGCTTCTGTCCATTCTTCCGTTCGTTGCTTTGAAGGTGGGTAGGGTCTTTGGAGACTCAAGGTGTTCTTCACCTGATCTCGCCGCGTACCCCCTTGTTTTGGTTTGCTGCCGTGTCCCCTTATATTTCAAACAGAACTGGTTTAAATTCTCGCACCGTTGCCTACACCTTCAGTGCAGCACCGGGAGATCTTTTGTGTGACTGGTCAAATCCTTTCTTTCCTTTTTGTTTGTGCAGTTGTTTGACGCAAGTTCAGAGGCCGCTGCGTGGGCCTGGGGCAGCCTTTCCTCGCCAAGGGCGAATCCTGGGCTGGGAGAGTCGGAAGCCCGACTTCCACACAGTGCAGGGCCATCCAAATCGCCCTGACGGGTATTCCGCTCTGGGGCCCATCACTGACTCTACAGTCTGTCCGTTTGCCTTTTGTGCATACTCGTTCATAACATGTTGTTCATCTGTCCGTTGTATTGTTTTGCTCAGACTCATCATTTATTTTTATTTGTTTGGTTCGCTTATTTTTCTTTTCTTTAGCCGTCCCCTTTTGCTTCTTCTGTCTTCCAATGAGCTTTCCATTGAAAGCCTTGTCTCCCCCGTTTTCCACCTTTGTGCTCCGAACGTTTCTTCCTTCCTTTCAGACTTTCAACGCTCTGTCTGAACGTTCAACCGTCTCCTCCTTCACCCCCAGACTTCCCACGCTGTGTTCACGTGTTTCAGCCGTCTCTTCCTTCAGCTCCAGACTTCCCACGCTCTGTTCGCGTGTTCAGCCGTCTCCTCCTTCACCTCCAGACTTTCCACGCTGTGTTCGTGTGTTCAGCCGTCTCCTCCTTCACCTCCAGACTTCCCACGGTATGTACGCGTGTTCCGCCGTCTTCTCCTTCACCTCCAAACTTCCCACGCTCTGTTCGTGTGTTCAGCCGTCTCCTCTTTCACCTCCAGACTTTCCACGCTGTGTTCGCGTGTTCAGCCATCTCCTCCTTCACCTCCAAACTTCCCACGCGCTGTTCGCGTGTTCAGCCGTCTCCTCCTTCACCTCCAGACTTTCCACGCTCTGTTTGCGTGTTCAGCCGTCTCCTTCTTCACCTCCAGACTTTCCACGCTGTGTACGCGTGTTCAGCCGTCTTCTCCTTCACCTCCAAACTTCCCATGCTGCGTTCGCGTGTTCAGCCGTCTCCTCCTTCAGCTCCAGACTTCCTACGCTGTGTACGCGTGTTCAGCCGTCTCCTCCTTCACCTCCAGACTTCCCACGCTCTGTTCGCGTGTTCAGCCGTCTCCTTCTTCACCTCCAAACTTCCCACGCTGTGTACGCGTGTTCAGCCATCTCCTCCTTCACCTCCAGACTTCCCACGCTGTGTTTACGTGTTCAGCCGTCTCCTCCTTCACCTCCAGACTTTCACGCTCTGTTCGCGTGTTCAGCCGTCTCTTTCTTCACCTCCAGACTTTTCACGTTGTGTTTGCGTGTTCAGCCATCTCCTCTTTCACCTCCAGACTTTCCACGCTCTGTTCGCGTGTTCAGCCGTCTCCTTCTTCACCTCCAGACTTTCCACGCTGTGTTCGCATATTCAGCCGTCTTCTCCTTCACCTCCAGACTTCCCACGCTCTGTTCACATGTTCAGCCGTCTCCTTCTTCACCTCCAAACTTCCCACGCTGTGTACGCGTGTTCAGCCGTCTTTTCCTTCACCTCCAGATTTCACACGCCCTGTTCGCGTGTTCAGCCGTCTCCTCCTTCACCTCCAAACTTCGCACGCTCTGTTTGTGCTTTCAGCCATCTCCTTCTTTATCTCCAGTCCTTCAACCATCAATTACATCTCAATCTATATTTTGGAACTCTTCAATGTCTGATTGGTGTTTGACATAGCACAGGTTCAGTTCCAGGCGCTGTGCGGCCTTTTGGTTGAGTCTGTTTCCACAAATTGTTCCCCTCTCCTATTCTGGTGACTTTTGTTTGCAGGTACCTACACCTATTTTCTTTTGTGCGATTGTTTAACTTCTTGTCTTCCGTTGGGAAGGAGTCAGAGGTTAGTCCTGTCCTTTCATTCCACCTTCCCGACCTCTTGTCTGTCGATCATCCCTTGCCTTGACCTTTGAGGAACTTTGCTACCAATTTCGGACAGTCCATGTCTTTTTCGGGTGTGAAATAGAGCCCGTCGTATCCCTTGTATTTGAACAAATACTCAGAGTCTGTCTCTCCATTCCGGGTTCGTCTCCCACAGACTTCTTCAACCACGTATTCGTTTTTGTCATCTTCTTCTGCTTGCTCCTTTACAATGACTGCCTTCTTTTGTTTTGGTCCATCATTTTTGTCATCTCTTCTCTCTCGTTTTCCAGGCTTGCTTCTATCTCCGCTATCATTTTGTTTTCCTCGCTTCTCGTTTAGAGCATTCTCTTGTGGGTCGTTTTTCCGCTTCTTTCTTCTTCTTTGCAGGTGGGGTGCTTCCGCATCGGGATCGTTGTCCTCCTCGCTGTCTCTAGCCTCTCCCCCGTCAGACTTTTCACTTGATCCGTCAGTGCCTTGTACACTATCGCTGGGGCCCTCATTCATTTGTCTTTGTTCAAACTCCTCCTCAAGTCGCTCGCTTTCTCGGATATCAGACGCGAGGAATGGTTTTACTCTCCTTCTTGACACGACTTGACTTGCTTGTGACCCTGGAAGACGGACAGCCAATGCCCCCGATAGTTTGACGTCCACCACCAAATACGGACCATCATAATTCGGTTTCAATCCTTGACTGAATTTTGTTTTTACTCGCTCCCCTTTTATGACCCACACGTAATCGTTTATCTCAATCTGTTTAATGTTCCTTCTCTTTAACTGAAATTTCCTTCTCATCTTTTGAATGGCGGCTTCTTGAAACAACTTCTGTTTCTGAGTGTTTTCATTTCGGATTTCCGTCAGAAGAACTGCGTAATCCTGCAGTCGGAATTCTTTGTCTTCTTGCAGATTGTCGAGGATCTTGATCGGGTGATTGGCAGGTTTACCAAACAGGATTTCATGAGGGCTCTGACCGATGGATGTCTGGTAGGTTGTGTTGTGACTGAGCTGAGCCCAGCAAAGAAACAGATCCCACATTGCTTTGTCTGCTTCGTCGATGTATTTTGCTATACAGTTCTTTATGTCCAGATTCACTCGTTCGGCTCGTCCTTGAGTTTTGGGAGCATGCGCGGTACTAACAATTCTTTTACACCCAGCCAGGTCGCTGACTGCTTGCATGATGGGCTCCAGAAAATTCGAACCTCGATCACTCCAGAGCTTGAGAGGCCCCCCATACCTCGAGACAATCGTGGTCAAGAAAGCCCACGCTACCGTGCGTGTTTTCTGGTCTGGCAGAGCAACCAACTCACAGTATTTGCTGGAGACACAGACAAAAATGAGGATAAATCGGTTGCTTTGTGCGCTTTTCGATATTGGACCCATCGTGTCCATAATCCAACATTCGAGAGGAGCGTCGTTCAGCACTTGTGGTTCATATTGATTTTCCTCTCTTCCCTTCTTCCTCTTCTGACATTCTCTGCAGGTCCTTACAAAATTTCGCACCTGTGCGAACATGTCATCCCAGTAGTACTTCGTCGACAGGGACTTCAGCATCCTCTCCATCCCTTGATGACAACCCAGCAGCAGGTGAGTGTGGTGATCTTTCAAAATGTCTTTTTGCATACTTCGAGGGACTACCAGCAGGAAACGCGCTCCCTTTTCGTGTTTGTTTGCGGGAGGTAAAATTCGGAAGAGGATGTCTTCTTGTAGTACATAAAAGGGTGCTTGGGCAAGAATTCGGATGCTCTCTTTGTAGCTGAGTCCTTCTGGCACTGCCCCTTCTTTCAAAAATTTTCTTATGTTAATGAGTTCTGGGTCCTCCTCTTGTGCTTTGATAATGTCTGCAGGTTTGTGAGACGAAACGAGGAGCGGAACAGGATACTTCTTTGGTTCATATTCTGCTGAGAGCTCAGGTTGGTCAGTTGCCTTTCTCTTCTTTCCCCTGTTTTGAGTTGCTTGATTGGCTGCAACTATCACAGAGGCTTCTGACCCTGCGTCAGACTCGTGAGGGGGATAGTGGTCGTGTACGAAAGGTTCTCTCGTCAGCGCATCTGCAGCTGCATTGCTCTTCCCCTTTATGTAGGCAATTCGAAAGTTGTATCCCGAGAGTTTGAGAGAAAGTCTCAAGAGTCGAAGGCTCGTCTCTTTTCTTTTCATCACGTACTGCAGAGCCGCATGGTCAGAGTAGACGATGAATTCAGTCCCGTACAGCCAGTGCCTGAACTTTTGACAGCCCATCACCACCGCCAGAAGTTCCTGCTCCGACACGTGGTATTGCTGTTCGATGTTTGTCAGTCTTCGTGAAGCATAAGCAATCACGCGCTCCTTTCCTTCATCTGATTGTTGTGTTAAAATTGTGCTGAGTGCCTTCCCTGACGCATCGCACCGCAGGATGAACGGGCGATCCCAGCAAAGGTGACCGAGCACTGGTGCGGAACAAAGAACTTCTTTGAGACGTTCGAAGGCTTGTTGGTGCCTTTCCTCCCAGGTAAATTTTGCATTCTTCTTGGTCAGTTCTAAGAGGGGCCCACTGATGTAACTGAATTGATACACAAACTTCCTGAAAAACGAACACAGCCCGAGGAATGATCGGACCTGCTTGACTGTTTTGGGAGGGGCTGCATTCCTGATGCATTCTGTCTTTTCTGCTGAAGGCAAGATGCCTTCAGGGGTGATCGTGTGGCCCACATATGTCACTTTTCTTTGAAAGAACTCTGACTTCTTAAAATTGATTTTCGCTCCTACTTGTTTAAAACGTTCCAACACAGCCCTTAAATCCTCAAAATGTTGCTCTTCCGACTTGCTTGACACTAGTAAGTCATCGAGGTAGCAAAAACAACAGTTGTTGAGTAGACCCGACAGCAATGTGTCCATTATTGCTTGCAGGTAGCTGGGACTACTAGCGAGTCCGAACGGAACTCTGAGGAACTTGAAAGATCCTCGATGGCAAGCAAAAGTCAGTTTTTGTTGATCGCTCTCTTTCACTTTTATTTGAAGAAAAGCCTCTGAGAGATCTAATACACTGTGGACAGTCCGGTTTTGCAGAAGGGTAACTATGTCGTCTCCTCGAGGCATGGGATAATTTTTTTTTTACCAACGCTAGATTCAGTTGCCTGAAATCAATGCACAGCCACAAAGCTCCCGTTTTCTTTCTTACGCACACAACTGGTGCACTCCATGTGCTCAAGCTTTCCTGTATGATCCCTTTTTCCAGCCACTGATTAATCTGTTCGTCTACTTCTTTTCTTAGGGCCTGTGGGACCGGTCGAGGACGAACGTACACGGGTTCATCCGAAATGGTTTCGATGGCCGCTTCCTGATTGCCAAGCGTCCCTGGATTCGTTCTTATTGGAAACAAGGGGAGAAACTCGGTCAGCAGTTGTTTTAATCTCTCCCGTTCTTCCTCCGATAAGTTCTCTGTCTTGCCTACAGTTTCCTTTATGTGTTGCTAAGCCTCTTCCACTTCTTTGGGTGAAAGCTGGCTGTCCGGTGTCCCTTCTTGTTTCTCCCCACCAATCTCTACTTGCAATACCTGGCATTCAATTTTCTCCTCCTCTCCACATGTTTCGTATAGAGTGGCCAGCCCTTTATCGCTCATTCTGGGAGGAGTGACTTGACTTCCGACAACACAGACAGACGCATATGCCATCACTTTGTTCGGGTAAAGGATGAAGTCATTCGGTCTCATATTCATGACAGGTAGATAAACACTTCTCTCTTGTACTGTTGACACCGTCTCCTGCGTTCTGATTCCGGCAGGCAATGACTCCCTAAACTGTTGTCGTGGCTCAATGTACACCGAGGACCCGTTTGGGATGTTTGAGTCGTCGGCTAAGGTAAGTGTTACATAAGAAATGTAACCTTCTTTTGTGCAAGAAAAGAGGGAAGGGTTGGAAGGTTTTGTTGTATTGCAGTTCTGTAATAGGGAAAAGAGGAATAGTGAGTGATTCCCCCTTCGCGTTGGTTTTGAGATGCATTCTATCTGGTTGGAAGGAGATCCCATCCAGGTGCTTGTCGCAAAAACTTTTCCCCAAAATCACGTCGTTCTTGATAGTTGGAGTGACAAAGAATCTCTGATGTTTCCTTTCCCCTCCCACATAGATTGAGAGAGTGATTGCTCCCTGGTTCTCGAGACTAGTTCCTCCTTCACTTTTTATAGAGAGTGGCACTTCATGTAGCTTAAGCTGAGGGTGCTCTCGTTGCAGCCTTCTGAAAACTTGTATATTTATTAGTGAGATATCAGCCCCTGTGTCACAAAGCGTGGGAGAGGTGGATGAACGTGGATCTATAAATGATATCATGGTACCGACGCCTCTCGATGAAAGAGCAATGTGCGCAAGCAGGACTTTTCCCGATAATTCCAGATTGAATCGAGCTGTTTGCTGTTGTTCTATTTTCAGTGTGTAGGCACTTGTAGGGGGCTGATGGATCAATTGCGGCTGCCCCGTCTCCGCAATCGCGTCACTTTTTCTGCTGGAGAAGACCCCCCCCCCCCATTCCTCTCTGGAGGTCAGATTTGGTTGGAGCCTGTGACCGGGTTGGGTCTGTATAGGGCTCCTGATCTGGGAGGTCCGTTCCAGTGAGCGTTGGCTCTGGGCACGAACGGACGTGGGTGGTTCGGGATCCGGTTTCTTGACGGTCCACTGAGGTCAGTGCGGTGTGGGGGTGGTGATGGGATGAATTGTGGGCCTGACAGGGGTCTCCTGGTCGGTCTAATAGGTCTGGGACCCATCCCGTTCGTAGGTTAGTCATATGGCCGCCGAGCTGCCAGAATGTCCACTTGGTTGGTCCTTCCCTCGTTCCAAATTCTGTACGGTCCTTGTTCTCGGTCTGGTGCTGTTCGGCTGGCTGAGTCTCTTCTTAGAGCCCTGCAAGCTGCCCGAATGTGCCCCTTGCGGAAGCAGTAGGTACACTCGATGTCATTTCGAAGGCTGCATCCCTCCGTAGAATGAACTTGTGTCCCTCCGCATCTCTCGCAGACGGCCCAGGACGCTCTGTCATTGGCAATTTGAGTCGCTAGACTCACGATTTGGACTTCGTTCGAGGTGACGGTGGTTGATAACCCTCTCGTTTGAAGCGAGACTCTGGATGATGGTAGCTGAGGGGTTGGAGCTGAGAGAATGTTGCCAATGGGAGAGCGGGAAGCGAAAGTGGTAAGTGGGTATGTACCATCTCTGTTGGTTGGGTTCTGTGGTGTCTGTGAGTGTCCGTCTTCCTCTTCTTCAGCCATGGCTGCTGATATGTGATAAGTGACGTTGGGAGCTACGGATAGGTATTTTTTGGTGTCCAGCAGTACTTCTTGGAAGGACGAGTAGTTTTTTGTTCGCAAAGCTACTCTGACCGTCTCATTACTGAGTCCTTTGATGAAATGTTTAGACACTTGAGGTGAATCTATTTCTTTCCCACACTCGTTGTAGAGACCTCGATACCGGCAGGCGTACTCATCTATAGATTCGGTCAGCTTTTGTTTCAGTGCGAACAGTTTCTCCTCAGCTGAGTCTTGGTCTGCCTCTGTTAGTTCGTATTCTTTGAGGAAGAGATTGCCCAGTTCTGCGGTAGTAGTAACTCCGGTCAGTCTTTCGGTTGGTAGTTGGTCATACCAAGTCTTTGCCTTCCTTGTCAACATAGAAGGGAAGTAGATGTTTCAGAAGTTAAAGAAGTGCCAGTTCATTCTCTCTCTTAGTCGCAAGAGATGTCCCCAGTATAGTTTTGTTTGGGTTCGATTTTCTCCTGAGAAGGTGGGTAGGTTGAGTTTAACTTTGAGCATGTCTCTTTGGTTGAAATAGAGGTTTTCTGTTTGTCCCAACTTCCTTCCTTCATCTTCTCGGGGTGCAGGAACCAATCAACCTTCAGCATCGAGGTTGAATCCGATCCCTTGTTTCTGCAGTTCCAGTATGACTGAGAGATCGACATCTTTCAACGACAATCCTGCTGACTCCAATCCTGTCTGAGCACCGGCATTCGGGTTGCCGTCGGTCATCTCGATGTCGGGCGCCCCTAGTTGCTGTATCTAACTGAGTAGCTCTGCTGGAGGTGGGTTGCCGTGTTCGGGTACATTTGGAGACACATCCTCCTGCTCTTGTATTGCGTACTCTGGGGCGGCTTTTGCTTTAGGTTGTTTGTTGATCATCTTGGGTTTAAATTTGCCACTGCTGCCTTTGCGAGTCCTTTTGCTTTAGGCTGTACCTTCGGCTTTGCTTTTACTGCTGCTTTCGGTTTCGGTATTGCCGTTTTCTTTGCTTTCGCCTTCGCTTGTCCGTTTACGTTTCCAGAAGGCATCTTCGGCGGCTTCTTTTGCATGACAATCAGCGCAGTCAGTCACTGGACAGACGTATTGATCCTTGGGTACTATGTACGTCGGCAGGTGTTGATGATAGATGGATATTACTCTCTCTTGGGGTGTGGTGTCCAGGGCAAGGGCTTGGATGATCTGTTCGGACAGGCGATTGTGGGCTTTGAACGAGTAAGCGTACTGGTCTAGCACGAAAATGTCAAATCCTTCTGTGCTTTGAGTGAAAGCGCTGTTTCTTACTAAGCTCCTTTCTGTAATCACTCGTGCTCTCTCTCTCAGGTCCTGTATCAAATAGTCTCTTGAGCGTCGGTACAGTACTGCGTCGGACACTGGGGTTGTCTTTCGTTCCTCAATCTTGCCTACAGATTTGACTACTGCTTCTTTCGAAGGGAATCTTCTGTAGGTGTTTTCAAATTTTAGCAGCACTTCGTGGTAAAATCCGTTTTTGCTCTTGGTTTCCTCTTCTGTTCAAGTCCAGCGTGTCCAACTCTGGGTTGCTTTGAGATTCCTGCAGCACTTCGTAGTCAGGTTTGTGTTTGTTTCTGGTTCTCTTCCTGTTCAGGTCTGACTTGTCCGACTCTGCGTTTCTTGAAATTCCTGCAGCACTTCGTGGTCTGGTCTGTGCTTGTCTCTGGTTCTCTTCCTGTTCAAGTCCGACTTGTCCGACTCTGCGTTGCTTGAAATTCCTGCAGCACTTTGTGGTCTGGTCTGTGCTTGTCTCTGGTTCTCTTCCTGTTCAAGTCCAACTTGTCCGACTCTGGGTTGCTTGAGATTCCTGCAGCACTTCGTGGTCTGGTCTGTGCTTGTCTTGGTTGTCTGACTCCAGATCAGAAGGGTCGACTCTTACAAGGGCTTCACCACGTGTTCCGTTCTACTCGTCGACTTCTTGTCGACCGGGTAGAGCAGAATCTTGGACAGGAGGGCGGAGTCCAGTTCAAATCGGTATTTACTGATGCAGGTATTGATGAATTGCACAGTATCTGAAGGTTTGTGATGCAGAGTTCGTTGATCAGTCAAAGTCACCTAAGTCCCGAGAGTTCCTTTAGTTGATTTCAACTGTCAAAGACCTAAATGAACGAGTTGCAGAATTTTTTGACAGTCGATTCAATCACTCTCCAGAATCTGTCACTGAGGTGCTACCAAACTTTTTATCTGAGTTTTGGTTTTTCATATGTGCGGAAAATTCCGTATGTCACTAAATCTGCATATGTCAGAATTTTCCACTAATCGGAATTCTCCGCAAATCGGAATTTTCCGCAAGTCGGAATTTTCCGCAAACGTCAGAATTTTCCACAAGTGTGAAATTTTTCGCAAGTGTCGGAAAATTCCGCAAGTGTTGTATAAATCTGTTATAGTGCTGCATATATGTGTTGCAGTGTTGCATTAGTGTTGCATGAGTGTTACACTAATTCAACTTAGGATGTTGCACTCACTGCATATTGCATCTGGTTATATTTAATTATTATTGAATTTAATTGTGTGTTGTATTGTATTGTAATACATTCTGATTTATTCTGTTTTTAAAGAAATTAGTATTTAATTTAAATTACGAGATATTAATTTAACTGATGATCCCTCCTGTATAAGATTATACATAGTGTTTTTCTATCTATTCTTTCTTAAAAGTTTTGAAATCATTCTAAAAAATTATTCTTGTTTATTTTTAATATTTTACCTTTCCTCTAGCCTTTCCTTGGACGTGACACACTCTCTACTCGCTGGCGTCACCACGTGTTCCGTTCTACTCATCGACTTCTTGTCGACCGGGTAGAGCAGAATCTTGGACAGGAGGGCGGAGTCCAGTTCAAATCGGTATTCACTGATGCAGGTATTGATGAATTGCACAGTATTTGAAGGTTTGTGATACAGAGTTTGTTGATCAGTCAAAGTCACCTAAGTTCCAAGAGTTCTTCTAGTTGATTTCAACTGTCAAAGACCTGAATGAACGAGTTGCAGAATTTTTTGACAGTCGATTCAATGACTCTCCGGAATCTGTCACTGAGGTGCTACCAAACTTTTTATCCGAGGTTTGGTTTTTCATATGTGCGGAAAATTCCGCATGTCACTAAATCTGCATATGTCAGAATTTTCCACTAGTCGGAATTCTCCGCAAATCGGAATTTTCCGTAAGTCGGAATTTTCCGCAAACGTCGGAATTTTCCGTAAGTGTGAAATTTTCCGCAAGTGTCAGAAAATTCCGCAAGTATTGTATAAATCTGTTATAGTGCTGCATATATGTGTTGCAGTGTTGCATTAGTGTTGCATGATGTTGCATTAGTGTTGCATGAGTGTTGCACTAATTCAACTTAGGATGTTGCACTCACTGCATATTGCATCTGGTTATATTTAATTATTATTGAATTTAATTGTGTGTTATATTGTATTGTAATACATTCTGATTTATTCTGTTTTTAAAGAAATTAGTGTTTAATTTAAATTACGAGATATTAATTTAACTGATGATCCCTCCTGTACAAGATTATACATAGTGTCTTTCTATCTATTCTTTCTTAAAAGTTTTGAAATCATTCTAAAAAATTATTCCTGTTTATTTTTTATATTTTACCTTTCCTCTAGCCTTTCCTTAGACGTGACAACATGCACCTTCCCCAATAATAACTTCCTGGCCGTTAAAGAAGAAACGAAGAGAACGAGACCAATGACCAAGTTCTGATTGGTGGACATCACTCCATTTTCTTCCCAAGATGACATCATAGTCGTCCAGGTCAGCCAGCAATGCACCGACTGTCTCTCGATACCTCTGAATACGAAGGGGAACAGAAAGTGCATACTCACTAACCTCTCGTCCTCTGGGCTCCTTCACGGCCACCCTACATCTTATCGGGGTCCCAAACCTACGAATATGCAACTGACGCAGGTGTGCAAACTTGCTATCAATGAAAATATCATCAGTTCCAATGTCATACAAAACTCTGACTGGGGCACCTGCGACAGTACCGTAATAGACAAAACCAGTCTCAAACGAATCATCCTCATCATCCTCTTCCTCACTCAATTCTTCATCTGTTCTCTGCCTTTTATCTTCCTCAACTTCATAATATACCGTCAGGTTGGGTTCGACCACGGTCTTGTCATTCTTATTTCAGCCTCTGATCGTCCTCACCCCAGCTACCCGTCTCAATCCAGCCTTGCACGCTGATTGATGTCCACTCGGCTGAGGTTGAGGCGATCCGCCAAAAGAGGGAGACCATACACGTTTTCTATCACCGAAGCCAAAGCCTCTTCCAGGTGATATAGGTGAACTTGGACTGTCACCTCTCTGTTCAGACCTCCCTCTCCCCCCTGTAGGTTGAGTGACTTGATTGATGGGATAGGGGAAAGGAAGGAATGGGTAAGGAGGAGGTGGCCAGGGATACCCAGGCGTTGCCCCAAAACCCGGGACGAAAAGGGCAAATCCTGGAGATGTCCTGGGCAGCCATGGAGATCTGGATTGAGACATCGTTTGAATGGTCCGCATGTGTGGAGGAAGTTGAGGTCTATTCCTACACGCGGCCATCATATGGGTGTTCTCCCCACATAGAAGACACCGATTCAGTCCCCCCCTGCTCTTCCACACTGTCTGTGGAATCAATGGGTATCGGAGTGGAAGTCTTCTCGAAGGTCGCACCCCAACGCCACACAATTTTATGGGAGCCGGTCCTGTGAGGTCAATCACCGGACTCGGATTAGATGGGGGCCCTCGCGACCAACGGCTTCGAGAGCGCGAACTGGCCTGCTTGAGCCAGATTTCACTGTCCAACGCCTTCTCCATTGCTTCGTCTAATGTTGCCGGCTCTATCTTGTCAGTCTCATACATAATCCCGGGAGGCAAACCCTCAATATAGTCGTCTATGAGATCCTCCTCACTCGTATTTGTAATCTTCAATGCGAGAAGGGAGAATTCTTTGTTGTAGTCGTTGACCGTCCCTGTGCACCTGAGGGACAACACCTGCTTTCTCGCCTTCCTCCTCTCATGTTTCTCCTTATACCTGCGTCGCAGCACCTCATGCAACGCAGGCCAGTCTGCAAACCCCATGCCTCTCTTCACATGTAAGTCGAACCAGTCCCTCAGCTCCTTGCACAGGAAGGACTTCGCGAGGCCAAGCTAACGATGAGGAGCAACATTCGCATTGGTAAAGTAGTCATTGGTGTCCGTAATAAACCTCTCCACAGTGTCGCAGCGTCCAGTGAACTCGTCCGGCTGCTTCAGTGCAATCCGGGGAAGCTGCTCTCGCAGATCAGGGCCCTGAAAGGGCATGACAAGCTGCTGTGTACCCTCCTCACTTATTGGCAGCACTTGAGGAGGCAACTGTGGAGGTGGAGCTACAACCCTCGCCACTAGCCCCTCCATAGTCTGCCGTATCATCTCTTGAGTCTGCTGCAGGCTGGTGACAGACTGTTCAAGGTTGTACAGTGCCGTTCCCACCTGCTCGTTTGTCAAAGGAGCCAAGACTGGAGGTGGTTCCATGATAGCAATAGAATTCAGACTGAATACAAACGAATCAAAAAGCCTGTTCGAAACCTGGCTCTGGTAACCAGATTGTAAGCAGAATACGGGGCTTAGAACTCTCAATGCTAACGATGTGCATTCAGAGTTCATAGACTATAAGAGTTTGACCTAGAGAGGTTCGTACATTGTTCTTTCAATCAAGTCAGTCCAACGATCGTTAGCGATCGTTAGCTAATTCGAATGCATGCAGATCGATGTCACTTTATTCAATCCTATGCCAAGTCACACTTATTGAAGTCCGTGCGCGCATCACTGCGGCGCCGCCGGCCTTGCGGCTCCGCCACTCCGCGGGCCCGTCGCGTACTCGCCGCTCGTAGCCGGCCTACAGTCGTCATGCTGCCGTCACGCTAGCCATATCAACATGGTACTTAGGTTCAGGGAGGTTAGCGAACTATAGCGAACTACTAGTAGAGTGTTAGTGACTTTATTAGAAATTGTTTATTTAATCTTATTCAATCATTCGATAGAATCGTTCGAATAAAGGCTGAAAACAGAGTAAAACATAGTAAAACAGAGGGTTCCAGATAGTGTAAAATGTGTATCGGAGTTACTACTGTGAATTATCGTCGGCGCCGGAGGGACCGTCGTTCGGTTTGATTAAAGAGCTTATATTTTTTTGAACGCCCCCCGCCATGGAGAGCCGCAAACAGACCGCCGCCGCCCTCATGCATTACAGCGAACAATCCTGCATGCAGCTGTTCCGCGAATCATATCCCGGGGAGATGCAAGTTATTAATATCATGCAACTGCAAGTTACAGTCTCTCCCTGAAGTCTCGGATTAG
This sequence comes from Chromera velia, assembly GCA_018398765.1. NCBI lineage: Eukaryota > Chromeraceae > Chromera > Chromera velia. The sequence continues at coordinate 18,278 of JAHBMJ010005800.1, read as the reverse complement.
TCTCCCATAAGAAAGTTTTGCTGATCGGTTGAGCAAACATCATCGAATTAAGCTCTTGCTGGCAGCCCTTTTGAATCTCAAACTCGTGAACTTGAAAGACATAGGCCAAGGTCCTGAAGAAAATTCGAGGAGGAAAATTTATCGATCGATACATCTTGAGGACCAGTCGTCTCTGTCATATTGCATCGTTCACTGATTGCCATGAATTGTGTGCGTCGATTGGGGTTTCAAGACCAACGCTCCCAATGATCGATCTGCATGAGCCCATTGATACGTTTGACGGAAATTTTCTGACTGCGAGTCCTTAACCTGCCAGAAGGCCTCCAAGGGACGAACTCCAATTCTGTTGCGGGCAGACATGGAGACTTCCATTCCGCAAGATAAAGAGAGAGAACAGAAGGCCCTTCCCCCTTCCTCTTCTTGCTGTGTTTCCTCCATTCCGCAAGTAAAGGGGAAGGCCGACATCAAGTCAACAAGTGTCGGCCGACTCCCACAACGACACCAATCACAGCTCACCCCTCTCCCAAGCGGAACAAAAGAATCGTACAAGTCAGTCACTGAGCCACTTGTGTATGGCAGCCGGTCTCTTGCCAGAAGCTCTGGATGATTTTTTTTGTAACGTGCTAAACAGAACAATGCATGACAACCAAAAAAACAAACAGACCCGTAGGAATTTCTGCTCCCTGGCTCTCGGTGCATTCCGTCCTCCACGGGGCCATTCGGGACTTATATAGTTGATGGATGGATCGATCCCCCAGCTGCCTTTCCCGACCTACCGACATATACACGTGTGCAAAACTCACTCTGCAAACAAGAAACAGGAATTGTCTGTATGGATCACTGTCACCGTTCTGAATCAAGCCGCCGTCCGCCACCCCGGGAGTTTTCCTCCCCCCTTTGACCTTTACATGCGTAAATTATAATAGGTGACGTTTTTTTTACAAAACTGCCCAGTCGAATGTCCGACATTTGACATCTTGAAATGGATCGAGAATGATAGCTCGTAAGCATCGGTTCTGGTATTGAAGTTGGCTTTCGAGTTTGCAAGGTAAGAATAAAAGACGCTGCGCTGCTTTGGGGAGGAGATGCCGGATGGGCATGATCATCCACAGACGCAGCGAGCAAGCCACTATTTTGTGATAGATCCCAGCCGTCTCTCGCTTCGTCTCTGTCCGTGTGTGTCCATATGGACACAGGGCACGAGTTTCTTTTTTTTTCTGCCTGACTCTTCGTGGCTTAATTGCGTCTTTCCTCGACAACTTGCCTCCCTTATGCTCTTTGTCTTTTCCTCCCTTCCTCCCTCCTGTGCATGTGCTCCGTTGCTTCGTTTCGGTGTGTGCAGGCGTGATCTCGCGAAGTTGAAAAACGAATGCGACTCATTTGCGAGGGAGGTGGAGAGGCACGTGAAGGAAGACGACAGAGACCGACACCAGCTGCAGTTGGCACTCAGAGCAGCAAGGGCAGAGACCAGAATCGCGTTGCAGAAGGCATCGGTGAGTGGGTGAGTGGGTCGGTTGGCGAGTGTATGTGAGTGATAGACAAGGGGTAGGTGAGGGAGTGAAGTGGCTGAGTGAGTGAGTGGGTGACTTGTAGAAGCCGTTCGTTTGAAGGAGGGGTGGGGGGGGTGAGGGCTGGTGGAGGATGATAATGAGACGTATGGACGGACAAATAGAGGGAGCAACAGGAAAAGTTACAAGCGGTGCGATCGATTAATCGACAGCTCATAAGGCGCCACCCTGGGTCCATAAGAGATCAATGAAGCAGTGAATGAGTGAGTGAGTGAGTGAGTGAAAGACGCAAGGATGCATGCATGAAAGCAGCAAGCAACCAAGAGATAGATGTCTTTGTTCTTTCCCTGTCTCTCTCTTCTGCAGCGATACCGACAAGAGGTCCTTGTGCTCAATCTACTGATGGACCACCAAATATCGGAATTGGTCGGTCAGTCGGTCAGTCCGGTTTTGTGCACGTGAGTGAGTGTCTGACTGTGCCGGTGCGGGCGCTCTTCGACTGAACTTCACATTTGCTCATTACTTTTCCAAAAGGAAACGAATTTTGTGTGTGAAGGGAGGGAGGGCGGAGCGTTTTTTTGCGGTCCCGTTCTCTCCTTTTCGTGTCACTTTCCTCAAAAGACGTTGGAGGGTGCACGAGGCGAGTGGTCGATGCACGTCCATTGTGGGAGTGAGTGCCTTTCCTTCCGGCTTTATTGTCGTTCTTGCTTTCTGCCATGTGTGCAGTCCTCCCAAGCACTTCGCATCTTCCTTTTCTCCTTTGGAACCTTTCTCACTTTCGGCCTCCTGTTCATTGTTCCTCTTTCTCTTTCTCTTTTCCGCCAACAAGCAGCCTAGCTGACGGTGTTTTGGAAAGCCTTTCTTCTCTTCTGTGGACTCTTTCCATCCATTCATTTTCGTTTGTTTCCATTGAATGTTGTTATCCGCAGGAGACTGGGTTGGGCGATTCCTCTCTGTCTGTTGCGGCTCTGCCCGGGGGTCCCTCCGACACGGTAGGGAGAAGAGGCCGGGCAGGAAAAGGAGGGGAGGAGGAGACGGAGTTCCCTCTGCAGACTCTGGTGGGCAGCCTCGAGGACTCACTCCGAGGAGAGGGGACCGAAGAGCTCTGGGGAGTGGACGGGAGACTAAAGAGGGCAGAAAGGGAGGAAACGAGGGCAAGGAAAGAGAAAGGGAGAGTCGAAAAGGAGTCCTCCGAGGAGCGTGGAGAGGCGAGGGAGACTGAGAGGGAGGCACAAGGACAGTCACTTGCAAATAGCGTCAACAAACTTCAAAAGTTGAAGAGACTGTCAGTCATTTGAATCGCCATCCAAGATACGACTACCATTCCACCCATGTGCGTTTTCATTGCCGTGCGAGAGCTCTCTCCCTCCATCCCTCCAACTGCACTGCACTGCACTGCACACCCTCCAACCGACAGGCTGTAGGACCAGTTTCATCGTCCTGTTTTTTTTTTTTCGTTTCTGTTGAGAAGAGATGCAGAGGGATCTTTTCTTTTCTGGTACGTCTCCGCACTTTTCAGCGAACAAAATGGGAGGAAAACTTTCCGCACTAACTGTTCCCGGATGAAAGGAAGGCAGAAAGGAAATCCGTTCTCAAGCGTCGAAGTCCAATTAAGCCTATCTTTCCGTTTTGCCCGCTTGCCTGCCTGTCTGTCTGTGCACCTGCATAAGGAATGAGGACGCCGCTGCATCGCATCTGTCGTAGAAAGGAGGCAGGGAATTCACTGTTTCCAAAAAAATCATGACGCACGCAGTAAATCTGTGCAAGTGTAAGAAAAGACGCGTGATGAGCTCTCATACGCTCTCTGGCCTTTTTTAGCTTTCATTTGGTCGAGCTAGATCGACACTTTTGTTGCTGAATGCATGCATGCGTGCAGGTGGAACGAAACCTCTGAGTCTCGCCTGAAGTCGCTGCAGCATCAGCTGACCTTCTTCCAGGAAATATCCAGAGTGTCAGTCAGTCTGTCTGTCAGTCGGCCTTTTTTTTGTCAGACTGTCAATCTGTCTGTCTGTCTGTCAGTCGGTCATTTTGGCAAGGAGCGGGGAAGAGAAAGGAGACAGAAGCCAGGAAAACGAACGAACTGAAGTTTGCCTCTCTGACATAGCCACGACCCAAAAATTTGCTCTTACTTTCCCCCTTCTGTTCCAACCGTTGGAGTCGCCAGTCTTGCTTGTCTCTTTCCGGACGGCGGAATCAGAGACACACAGATCGCTGCATGCCAGTAGAATGCCTGTCTGTCAGCCAAATATTTCTCTGAAGCTTGGAAAGTCGACACGTGACTGTCCTGTCACGGCCTGCCTTCTTTTGCTGCTGCAGACAGGACGCGCACATCGCAGCCAGCAGACGTCTGAGTGAACGGGGCAGCTGTGGGTGTGCGTGTCAAGAGGGCTGCGTCAGAGTTGGAACGATTGAGGAGGACCGAGGCAAAGGTTCGGCCTCACCTTCCTTCCTTCGTTCGTTCGTTTGTTCGTTCGTTCGTTAGTTTGGGCAAGGTGGTCTTTGTGTCTCTGTCTTCTTTTTGATGCTGGTCGCGTTCTTTTCTCTTCTCTTCAGCCAAGGGTCCTCTTTGACTTCTGTAGAGCTCTGTCTGTCATTTTGGTCGTGCCTCCTTCAGGTCTTTCAACACAATGAATCTCATATAACCATTCACATACTTGGAGAGAAGAAAACCTCAGTGCGTGGCTGCGCTTCCGTACAACTGTTCGATTTGTCTAGTGTGATCCCGGTGAATTTCTTGAGAGCGGAAGGGGAGAAAACAGCGGGACGACGAAAGAGGCCGACAGGGGAGAACTAGCTCGCCATCCACACACACCCTTTTTCTCACCCATCCCTTCCTTCTATGTGCCCTCCTCCAGGTGGTTCTGTGTCTCCATTCATCCATCCATCCTTGTGGTCGGATCTTCGTTTTCTCTCCTCTCTGCAGCAACAGAGGAGACCCAGCTGGGAAGACAGAATCTTGTACAGGAGACTTCACTTCCCTCTCATGGGAAGCAGAGGGCAACGAACGCTGCTGTCGACGTGTTTCCACTCACCTCGTCTCCCGTCAAGTTGGTACCACCTTCCTCTTCTTCTTGTTCTGACCCTCCACAGGATTGGAAGGGGAAGCGCCCTACTCGCCCTACTGCAGAATCTCAGGAGCCGCAGTTTGACCATGCTGCCGAGTCAGATGCAGAGAAAGAGAATCAAGGAGCGATCCCGTTCCCCTTCAGGAAAGCACAAGGACCCCCTGGGGGTCCCTTTCCCTCTCCCTTTGAAGAAAGGAGAGACGCGGTCGCACAAGGGCAAGGAAATGGACCTCCTCGTCATCCTGCCTCTCCGTCAGTCCTTCCCTCCTTTCTTCTCCTCTCCTTCGTTGCTTTCCCTGATACCCTTGAGTCTCTTGCCTGCATGCATGCCTTTTGCTCCTGTGTCGGTTAACTGACTGGGTTTGAATGGATGAACTACAGGCACCATGCAGACAGATCAGACAGAAAGTTTCCGTGTGGAGTGAAACATAAAAGATCAGATCAGCAAGAGCGTTTGCCCACCCTTCGCATCCCCCCCCCCCC
>JAHBMJ010005800.1:1056-13023 GCA_018398765.1 Chromera velia | reverse complement strand
CCCCGTCGGACGCTCCCTCCCTCCCTCTCTTCGTTTCCCACCACACAGTCTGTAGGTCTCATTGACCGCAAAGCTTGGACCTTTCTTGCGCCGCTTCTCTTCTCTGCTCGATGAAACGCGCTCATCTTTTTGTCCTTCTGTAAGGTTGGTTGTGTTTGGGATGAACGCGTGCCTCCTGCCTGCCTCCCTTCTTGCAGCTATTCCCGAAAGAAATCGGGTGGTAAGCTGAGTGGAGGACCCGCATGCGGAGCAGCCTGCACTGGTCCTGATGCGGATGCGGCAATGCCGGCGCCTGTCCCCCCTCTTTCTGTTCTGGATCTTCCCCCCCGATCCTCTCTACAGTCTGTTTCGGTGTCCCAATCGTTTGGGGGTCTGGAGAGAGAGGTCTGTGAAGGGGTCCATCTGTCTGGCTGTGGGGGGGGGCGTGTTTTTTTACATCTTTCCCTGCTTCCAGAAGAATGGTTCTCTTGTGGGTGTGTTTTGTTATTTGGTTCTCGTTCATCCTTTCTTCCTTCCTTCCGTGATTAATTCCTGCCTGCCTGCCTACCTGCAACATTCGATCGATCTATCGATCTCTTCCTTTCTTCTCTCCATCTGTCCCTCTCCAAGTGTCCTTGCTTGGAGGGACGACCTTGCTCCTCTCTTCTCTTCTCTTCTCTTCTCTTCTCCAGTGCTCTTCTCTGCCGGGAGGGTTGCGTTTCTTTTCAGAAACATGCGTGCCGTCTCTCTTTGCGTGTCTTAATGTCCGTGAGGGGTTTTGTTCTTATTTTCTTTCTTTCTTTCTTTCTGAACGAAGCCTTTCTCCCTCCTGCATTGTTCTTTCCACTCACTCGCAGCTCCGGGATCTTTGCGCCGGCAGTGTCGCGCTCTCCTCTTCCTTCAGCGCTGCAGCCGTGGTGATGGAGGCAGCAGAAGGACACGAAAGAGAAAGAGACAGAAAGGGGGGACAGAGAGAGAGTCTGATCGGGGATCCGCGCTCTGCTGCAGTCCGGGGAGGGGAGACGGACAGAGAGGAGGACAGAGACAGACGCTCCCCCCGTACAGCAGGGCGAGGCCCCCAGGGTGGGGGTGTCGTTTGTTCGTCCAACTCTGTGTCCAACTCTGCGGCCTTTGTCGCACAGGCGGCATGGGCCTCCCTCGCCTGGGCCCTGGCTGAGTTGAGACTCTTCCATTTGAAGGAAAAGGAAAAGAAAGGGGAGCCCGAGGGAGGGCCGTCCTCCGAAGACATTCACATGATTCATATGATCAGAGGGGAGTCCTTCAAAGAAGAGAATACAGAGCCTGACGGAGTCGCTATGTCGCACCTTGAACCGGCTCCCTCTTCTCTCCAGCAGCAGCAGCATCCCCTGTTTGAGCAGGCAGTGCTCGAAGACCTTGCGAGTGCCGCGTTGAGTCTGATGGAACCTGGGAGGAAGAGGGTAGAGGAGCCTGAAGGGGGTTGCGTGGCTTTGGACAGGATAGCGAAGAGTTCCGAACAGCTTCAGTCAATTTTCTCCCGAGTACTGAGAGGGGCGGAGGGGGGAAATCGGTGCACAGCCGCGCCTCTTGGGCCGTTTGCAGCCGCCTCTGTGCCTGTACAGTCCGTTAAATTGGTAGAATCCTCCGCGCAGACCTCCACTCAGAGGCTGCACGACGGGTCTACTCAGACTCCCACAGAGACCACATACAGATCAGTCTTCATCCAGACAGACAGAGAAAGAGAAGTTCATCCCTCCTGTGCAAAACTCCAAGAGCGCTCTTCACAGACTTTCCCGATGAACGAGGAGAAGAAGAAGAAGGAGAACGAGAGAGCTGTGGATGGGTGCACTCAGACGACGCCCAACACCTACCAAGAAGCCTCTACGCAAACCCACACCGCACCCCTTACCCAATCAACCCATCCTTCCGTGCCAACACAAACGGACCCGGACCCACACTTCTCTTCCGTTCTCGTGGCCCCGGCCGTATCTGCTACGACACCCAACCACCCTCCTGTTACCGCTTCTCGGCAGTCGGAGGCGAATTCCCACACTGTTTCCGCTCCCCTATTGAGCACTGCAGAGACGGAGACAAAAACGGGCAGCACTGCAGAGACGGTTGCCGTGACGATGCGCCGGTCCGAGTGGAGAGCTTTGTTGTCTGCCTTCGAGACAGAAGCGCTGCGATCTGCAGAGACGCGCAGAGACATCGCAGCTGCACTCCTCATGCTCCGACGTCTGCCCTTTGCCTTTCTTGATCCTGAAGATGGTGGTGGAGATGGAGACAGCAGAGACTCTCCAAATTTTAATGCGAGCGAGGCAGAGAAAGGGAACAGAGAGAGAAGAGAGACAGGAGAAAAGGACACACCGACAAATGCTGCTGTCGAGAAGCAAGGAAGGAAAGAGGGGAAAGAGGAGATGTGTTTTGTCCGCTCTCCCAAGAGCACAACAGGGGGAAACTCAGAAGAGCAAGAAAATCCAGAAACCGTTCAAGGTGTTTGCCCTTGTCCCTCCACAGCCCCCACCTCCGCACAGACACCCAACAGACCAGAGCATCGACCCATGATCACTTCTTCCACACAAGAGAGGGAGAGGGAGAGAGGGGGGGAGCGACTGGAGGGACAGAGACCCTCGACCCCCTCAGCCGGGCACTGCCAGTCCCTCCCTCCCCGTACTCCGTCTTTGGCCGGCAGCAAAGAAAAAGAGAACAACGTCTGTCCCTCCACTCACTCATCCGCCCCCCTCACACGCCAGACTGCCCCCCCCAACACCTCCTCCTCGGTTTCTGCCACAGTGCCCTCTTCTGTCTGCAACACCTTCAGACAGACCCAAACTCCCCAGCCACCTTGTGATCAGATCAAGGAGAACATGTCTGGCAGTCAGAACAAGGAGGCTCAAAACAGTGGCGTCTCCCAATTGTCCCCCCTGAAGCAGCAGACGAGAAGAGAGAAGGAGATTGAAGAGGACACCAAGCAGCAACAGGAGCAGAGAAAGCGTGAAGCAGAAAATGGTCCAGCATTGCCCCTCTCCACTTTTCAAAGTCCGCAACAAAAGATGATCTTCCAAACCTCCGTGCGCACCCTCCGACTGAATGAGACCTTCAATCAGTCGGCTTCTAGCCTGGCAGGGTCCTCCTCCTCGACTTCCGTTCTCTCCCGAGGCAACCGTCTCGCCGGTGGTTTGACCAATGAAGGGAAGGGATGGAGGGGGAATGAGGCAGCAATCTGTCAGAAGATCACATCAGAAAGAGAACAGGACTCGGAGATCCACAGCAGAGAGCCTGTCAGTGGCTTCTCCCCCTCTCCTTCTCCTTCTCGTTGGCGCGTCTCCTCCTCTGACCAAATCTTGAGGCCCTCAGTTGTCGCTCTGTCGGGAAGCGGCACCGGTGTATCTGTGTCTGTGTCTGCATGCACAGGCACAGACGCAGGTGAATGTGAATGTGAGGCAGCAGGAAGAGAAGACGAATTGTCCCTTTCCCCCCCTATGTTGCCAGCTGAGTTTCAGATTCACCTTCATGGTATAAATCCTGAGGCCGTGACACAGAGTCAACATCTCAAGTCAATTGAGGAGGTCCTAGAACGTCCAGAGTCAAAGGGGAGAGCTCAGATTCATTCCCGTCCTTCCTCAAGGGAGGCCGAAGAAGGGGGGAGGCTTGGGGAAGGAGAGAGAAAAAGAGGAGGGCGGCGGGGCAGGACACAACGACAGCCGTTCAATCCCCACCCCCACCCCCTGACGTCTGAGCACAATCCCGATCCTGACTCTGAGTCTGAGTCGGCACTCTGTCTCCTCCAGGCAGAAGAAGAAGAAGAATCAGATCCCCTCGACTCTCTAGATCGTCGTCTGTTCTCTTCCCTTGGTGTTGGGGGGGGCTCTGTTGGCCGCCCCCCTTGGTCCCTCTCTATGTGGCAGGCTGATCATGATCAGACTGACCGTCCAGGCCAGCATGTCTCTCCGTCTCCGTCTCCAATTCAGAGACCGAAAAGCCTGAGGCTGTCCCCGCTGGCAGCGCCAGACGGACAGAACAGTAGGGGGGGCAGTTTGAGTAGAAGGCTGCGGCTGAGTGAGGGGGAAGGTTCGAGTCTCCACTCGGCTTCCTCATGGACGCCGGGGGGGGCCCTGTCGTCCCCCCTCAGAGGAGAGACCGCCCCCGGCCTCAGCAGGCAACAGCGGACGTTTCGTCCAGGGGAGAGGGGAAGAGAAGCAACGGAAGAGCAACTTGGAGGCACACAGCCGATACCGGAGAGGGGCGGTAAGGTTTTGGGGGGGTGTTTGGAAGGGGTGCCTTGGCAGTTGGGGGAAAGGGGAGGTGATCTCCAGACAAACACACCGCCATCGGGTCAAGAAGACGGCAGTGAGTCGATGATGAGAGGGGGAAGGAGAGAGTGTGGGGCCGAGAGAAAGGAGGGGGGGGGGGAGATGACTTCAGAGAGCGTCACCTCCTCTGACTTCGCATCCCATCGAGGTGGTACCGTGAGTGCCCATCCCGACCCCCATCGGCTCTTGTCTGCTTTTGCGCCCGGGCCTTTTGGGCGTATCTCATCGTGTGCAGACAGGACTGTCGAGGGAAGAATAGTGACTGGCTGATTCTGAAATTGAAACATCGGGTGGTAGTATTTCGTGTAGCGTCGTTCAGTGTTCGAAATCGCATGATGATTCATATCATGTTTTGCACGCTCACATTGACAACTGTTGGACAACAACATCCAAACGTATTTATTCTTATCGCGTTCAAGGCGTGCGTACTAGCGTGCGTAGGCCCGCGCCGGCCGCCCAATTTTTTTTTGTACAGTGTAAAGTGATTTTGCTAGTAATTTTGATTAAATGTTACAGTGTGTTACTATAGTATACTATATATAGAGAGACAAACTTCTATAAGACTAGTATATATACAAGTCTGCGTTAACTATTTGGAAACATGCTGCATGCGTTTGACGTTGAAGAGTTTGAAAGCGCGTATCATAAATTAAATAATTCAAGTTAGAAATGCTCTAGGGCATCTAGGCGTGATCTCTAAAGTTTTAAAGTGAAATAAAGTTTAAAGTCTGGTTTGAGTCTGTAGACTCTAAAATATAACTTTTAAAACGCACTTTAAAAGTTTTTTTCTCATGCATTGAAAAATGTTTTAAAAGGCTAAACAACCTTGAACAATATATCAATTAGAGCTGGGAAAAGGTTCATTGAGAAAAGGTTCAAATCTGAAAAAGTGAACCTGTTGAACCTGTTAAACCTGTTAAACCTGTTTTAAACCTGTTTTGGAGGCCAGACGCGTGGCCACTGGCATAAAGCCGGCCAGGCCCGTGCCGCCCACGGCCGATATAGGTGAAATAAGGAGCCGGAGCCGTGCGCACAGCAACTATCCCCAGCTGGTTCAATCTATTGTGTCGGACAGACGCATGTCAGCATATGTCAGCATGAAAACTTATGCTGACGGTTGCAGAAGTGAAGAAGTACACGTGACTTACCAAGTTTTCCACTTGCAAGGCCCCGCATCAAAATGGACAGTCTCCACTGAAGGAATGAGAAAGTATAGAGTTTGTTTGACAGCAATCTACACAACAGTGTAATTGACAATGTCTTTTTGGAGGGGCTGCTTCAGACAATGTCTTTTTGAACAAGAATGTTGCTCCTCATGTGAAGTACAAAGCAGGTAACACAATATTGCCAATTCACATGATCGGGTGCACTGATGAGTATTCGAAAACAGAGTTTCAATCCGATTTTGTGTGGCAAAAGGTTAGAACGAATGCAAACCCAGATGTTTGGGTGCCACCCGCGGTAGCTGGGAGCGGTGAGGGCCATGGGAGGGAGCAGGGGGGGGGGTAACAGGCCAGGCCGGGAGCAGCAGGTCAAAGAGGCGGCGGTGCACGGAGAGGGAGGGGGGGAGGAAGGGCCACGGGGCAACCGGTGAGCAGATGAAAGAAAGAAAGAAACGCTGTGATGGTCTTATGTTGACTAAATTGTCATGATTGATACGATCATATAAATTTAATTATAGCATTTTCTAATTTTTTCAGGCTTTTTTGATTACTAATTTTCGACTATAAACAGTGAATAACTTGAGACTAGCACCTAATGTGAGCGTAAATATTGATTTAAACTATTTAAAAACACTATTAAGGCATAGATTCTATAATAAAACGTTCTAAAAATGCATTAAAGCCTAATTTAAAGGCATAAAATAATATGAAAAAATGAGGTTTCTATTAATTAAAAGTGAACTTGTTATTGAACCTGTTTTTGAACCTGATTCAGGTTCATTACTTCGAAGTGAACCTTGAACCTTGAATCTTTTCCTAGCACTAACATCAATATGCTCAAGCCTTTTATTCTTAAAGTTTTAACACCAAAGAAGTTTTAAAGTCTAAAGTTTGTGGTCAAACTTTATTATAAAAATAACTTTACAGACCTCAATCAACTTTACAGATCACACCTAGTAGGGTATGCATTCAAAAAAAAAAAAAAGGGTTTAAATTTTTTTTTTTTTAATGACTCGACATAAACTTTTATCTAGCAAGTTACCTAGCGTTCAATCTTTCCTCTATGACTTGAGCTCTAGCTATATAAGTTTAATACGGACTTTGGGGCCGAATTTTCAACTTTAAAAGCCCGCCTCTTTTGTTTGTTTGTCCTCGTCTTCCTTTCGTTGCCTTTATCGTCCTCTATCTTACCGAATCCCCCTCCATCTCTGCCTCTATTTCTTTGATATTGCTCGATCCATCCTTTTACTTGCAGCTGCTTGATCCATCCCTAGATCAATCTTGATCAGACATACAGCATGATTGAAGTCGTCCATGATCCGCACATATCGCATCTGTTTCTGTCTCTCTGTCTCAGAGCTTCTTTCTTTCTTAATGTCGCACTGGCTATTTGTTTTACTGTCACTATTTTGATACATAGTACCTGGTATTCATTATTGAGAGGCTAGTATGTACTTTGTTAAGGTTGTCAAAAAAAGAACTGTATGTCAAGAAAAGAGCTGTGAAGGTTGTTGTATAAGAAAAGAGTTGAAGCCATTTTGTAGAGAAAAGATAATCCCCCATTTGTGACCCTTTTTCCGCCTTTCCCTTTCGTTTCACCTGGTAGTTGACAGATTAGTACGCAGCACACATGATAGCAAGTGTTTCATATCGCGTATTTCTTTGATTCGTACTGCCATGTGCCCTCTATTGTTCAAAAGACGGGACAGGTCCAGAGAAAGAAGTTTGCTTGCATAAATAGATTGGGTCTTCTTATCTCTGTGTAGCCTTTCTTGTGTTTCTATGACTAGATCTGGCAGGTGAATAGATCCTGAGTCTGTTGAAGTTGGTCTCTGCGGGCTGCGTCTTTGCTTCCTTGTATAAGTCCGCGGCCGGGTTGTTGCTGTTGTGACCTGAATTTGCTAGACTAAATATAAAATATCATTAGGGTCGTTATTCATAGTATCACTGCATAGAAGTGCTAGGCGGACTTTAGATTGTCACAAACTAGGTCACGAATTGTCTTTCAGAAAAAGTTTCACATGTTTGTCTTCTAAAAAAAAACAAACTAAAAGCCTTTTCACTTTTTGCCCTAGTAGGAAATGCTAGAAAAAATTAAGGCACTGTCAAATGCAGAATACTATTATAAAAACCAAACTGCCTCGTCTATTGCTACCCAATGCTAGATGCCTAGAAATAGGTAGAATTTACCGTAGAAATAGGCTGATGACAATGACGTTAGCAATGACGTATATGATAATGATATCAGAATGAATGATGAGTCGGATGCAGAATGCTGTTATAAAAAAAATAAACTGTCTTGTATGTTGCCACGAATTTGCGAGGCTAGTTGCAAGGCTAAATGCTATCATGATAGACGCCTTGAAACAGGCCGATGACAATGACGTATAATAATTAGTTATGGTCTACGTTATAATCTAGGTTATAATAATAATTATAGGCAACCAGCCCTATCGTATTTGGAAGTAATTGGGATAATTGGAATGCCCAATTGGGAATTTAGAATCCCAAATTCCCAATTCCTGGCAATTCGGAGCATATTCGGAGCAATTTGGAAACTTTTTTTTTCTATGTGAAAAACTTAGTGTACAAAGCTATATTTTTGTACATAAACATTTTAAAGCTCAAAGATTTCAAATCTGAACACCAATTAGGTTTACATAAACATTAAACATAAAAAAAAATGGAAATTGGCTCCTTTGGCTTATACCGGTCTTGGTTTCTTGGAATCAATGCCTACGTTAATGCAATCATTCGCTTGTACAAGCAGCGCAGCTAGCTGCAGCTGAATCTTTGAAATCACAAGTTCCAGCGGCAGGGAATGTGATGACACCATCGGTTGCGAGGCTCCCTGGGGGGAAGCGGGAGGCCAACGTGCCACAAACCGCCTTAAGGAGCGATTTGACAGGTCCAAACCAGACAGGGGGAGGAAAGGGCGGAGGTAAGAAGAAACACAAAGGACCTGATGCTGGACGGAAAGGGGAGGGGGAGTCTGAATGGGGACAGGAGGGGCAGACAGGAGAAGAAGGTTAGTAACTCTCTTGTCATGTCGTTTTCTTTCTGTAGATTTTTACTGTCTTCAGTGAGGGAAGCTCGGGTTTCAGGTCTGGGGTTAAACCTCGGACTGCAAGTAACTATTTATTAGCTCTTAAAACAAATGAAAGTGGGGTAATGGGTGGAAGGGGGGCTTTGGACAGAGGAGTCCTTTGTTCTGCCCCTCCATAGGTTCTAAACAAATGATGCCATCGGGCATCCTGCTCTTGTGGGAGAGAAGACTGGTGGGAGGCTGGTTTGTTGTATGCTATGCAGGTTATGTCTTTTTCGAAGTACCTCCATCCGGTATGCGTGCTTAACACTAAAGCAAAGGGGTCACCTAGTCTTCCAAGTCTTCAAATGCCCCATGGAACCTAGGTTGAGTGAGTATTTTGTATGACATGGGGTTATCCCCAAAGCCTTGCTAGTGGCTTCAAAGTTGGGGTCTGGCATTGCTGGATCTAGGATTTAACCCTCAATTTAATTTAATTTAAATTTATTCATTCATTTATTCAGCATGTATAAATATGATTGAATGATTGAATTACATGCAAGATGCACGTACTGCATGAGAAACCGCATGAGATTTCTATGCCGGGGCCCTAGGGTAATCGACTTAAAATATTACTAGATGAATTTTAGGGGTTACACATAGGGTATATTAGTATTTAACGTCACCCCTACACTAAAAACCATTTTTTAAGGACTTATTACATTAAATTACTTCAAACAAAGTCAACATCTCATCAGAATGCTCACTGGTTCGCTTGCAATCTGCGATGAAAGTCTTGTCTCTAGGTGATATCTAGAAAGGGCTCATAAACTCATAATCTATAATATATAGTAAAATGCGGTAAACACCCCCCCTCCCTGGACCCTCCTTGAAAAAATAAAAAAAAACCGTCATAATATGATAATGTTATCACTAGATTTCAATCTTAATATCTATAATAATATCAAGGCCCTTCATGAGGAGCTTATTGAACGTTTTTTCAACTTTTTGCAGCTCATCCTCCTTCATGAACAGACTTTTCCCCTAGCTTTTCCCTACGACTTTTGTATGGTGCAACCAATAAAAAACAGCAGCAAGACTAATGTTACAGTATTAAGGCAAATTTTGAGTTGCAATAGAACTAGGCTCGCGGCGGCTGCTGTTGCTCTGCGGCTTCCCGAGAGAGGCCAAGTAGTCAACTCAACGCCTCTTCCATTAGTCCCCCCCCCTCTCTTTACCCCTGAATTCCTCATAAACGCCGGATAGGCATTCAAAAGACTGTAAAAGAATAGAATTAATAATTTTCATTGTCTTTTGATACTTTTGTATGAGCTACATACAGCGGGAAGCCTTGTACTTTCTGGGAGATGGGTGACGGCATGCAAGAAAAAAAATTATTGGTAGTGACTGTCTTTCAAAAGATGCCGTAATCTCGTAATTCGTAATCAGTTGTAAGAGACATACTATAAAAAGGGGGGTATATGATTTTCTTTTCCCGTAATCACATTTAATTTCACCGGATTTAAGCTTTTTAAGATGAACCACGTTCCTTTAGCCTGAAATGTTTATGTAATCTATGTTTTTATTATATGTTTTGTATGATCTTACCTATAAAATCTCAATCGTAATTGAAATAGTCAAATACCCTAGGCCGAGGCCCTATGTTGGCCCGATAACGCCCGAATTACGGTTTTTCTATACTACTTCGGCACCAAGTTACGGAAAAACCGTAACGAAGAAAGTTGTAATCCATAATTTCCTTATAGACGCCCATCGTAACCCTTATGTGGACGGTGTAATATTGTCTCACGCCTAGAACTATATAACAATTAAGTAAGATGCCGTATAGCAGATTAGGGGCCACACACTAAAGATTATTGGAAACCTAGTTTCCAAAGAAGGGGGGGAGGGGGGGTCGGTTTCCAATTTGTTGACCACCTAGGTTGAACCCCCCTAGATCTTCAGGCTCCCAGGAACCCCCCTTCCCTCAAATGTTTGAAAGTGTTTAAAACTTTGATAAAACACTGATCAATAAGTTGAAGATCTCATTAAAATGCATTTATGTTGTGATATTCATCAAAGGGCCTCAGACTTCTAAAGTGGCTTGCATCGAAGAGGAAAGAGGACCCTGGTGTCTCTTTCCATCCATCCCCGTCCATCCTCATCATTCTATTACTCTATCCATCCATCTATCTATCCATCCATCCATCCATCCCTACTTACTCTATCAATCCATCCCTCACTCCATCCATCCATCCATCCATCCATCCATCCACCCCTGAGTCACTCCCTCACTCCATCCACCCATCCATCCCTCACTCACTCCTTCAATACATGCATCCCTCACTCACTCCATCACTCCATCCATCAATTTATCTATCCATCCTTCCATTCATCCATCTACTCCTCACTCACTCCCTAGCTAGCTCACTCCATCCATGCACCCATCTATCCCTCATCACTCCATCACTCCATCCATCTATCCATCCATCAATCCACGTATCCATCCATCACTCCATCCATCCATCCATCCATCCATCCCTCGCTCACTCCTTTATTCCATCCCTCACTCACTCCATCACTCCATCTATCATGCAATTTATCTATCCATCCTTCCATCCATCCATCCACTCCTCAGTCACTTCCTCACTCCATCCCTAGCTCCATCCATGCACCCATCCATCCCTCATCACTCCATCACTCCATCCATCCATCAATCCACGCATCCATCCATCCATCCATCCATCCCCCACTCACTCCTTCAATCTATCCCTCACTCACTCCATCACTCCATCCATCAATTTATCTATCCATCCTTCCATCCATCCATCTATCCACTCCTCACTCACTCCCTATCTAGCTCACTCCATCCATGCATCCATCCATCCCTCATCACTCCATCACTCCATCCATCCATCCATCCATTCATCCATCAATCCATCCATCTATCCATCCATCCATCCATCCATCTATCCCTGACTCACTCCAAAGTAGAAAGAGAGCATGCATTAACTGGAAAGAAAGGCATGCAACTAAGAGCATTGAGTGTAAAGAAAGGCACCTTGTTCTCCACAGCTTCACCACGTTTTCTTCAGGTGGCGGCTGGAGAGCTTCTGGAAGCTGCCCACTCATCGCGGTAACGTGATTCTATAACCAGATCTCCAATTTTAACACATCAGATACTAAGTCTATCACTCTGAGACGGTTACCCTTTCTTCCTAAACACGGGCACTTCAACACTGTTTGAGCCCGCTTTCAGCCTTTAAGTTGCTCTCCAGCTTACTGGGTCCACTGTCCGTACTTCTGCAAAAATCCGTCTGAACAGGCGACACTGCCCAGAAGAACATTGGCGAAGAAAAGGCTGTACTACACACTTATCCAAGGTGACATATATCGGTTTGATGCTCGCCCTACGTGATGCTATATGATGTTCGCCCTACAAAAAAAGGCCCAGGGCACGCCACGGCGTGAATTTAGGGGAGGGTTTCCAATTGGGGGGGAGGGGGGG
>JAHBMJ010005799.1:41613-65287 GCA_018398765.1 Chromera velia | reverse complement strand
TGCTCGTTTTGCTTCATTCTGGATTGCACTTAGCCGTTCGCATCTCCGTATTCCTCAGGCTCTTTTGAATTCATGGAAGGGACCAGCGGGGCAGAAGCAAAGACGAGCCGTCAATGGTCTGTTCAGATGGGCAGGCCTTGACTTTTTGACGTCTCTCCCTGTCCGGAGCTCAGAAAGACGGGCCCCGAAGGGGAATTTGTTTGTTTCTGCCAAAATTAAGGATGCCTGGGGAATGGAATGCATGAAAAGGGGAGACAGGGAAGAAAGGGGCAACTTCCCCCTGTCTGCCTCTTTATCAGGACTACAGAGAGCTCTTCCGTCTTCTTCACGTTCTTCTCTATTTCTTTTGTCTTCAAAGAATGGCCCCAAGGTACGGATGTCCTGTCTGCCGAGAAGTGCCTTATGTGAGAAGATTGAGCCACTCCTAAGGGTATTGACACTAAATCGGAAGGGTCTGACGGGGGGGGCTAACTCTCCGGGAGAGGTGTTTTGTCTGGCAGAGGGTTGTTCAAATGGAAGAAAAATTGATGATCTCTGGCACCGGCTTTCAGTATGCTCCAATTGGGTAGAAGCAAGAAATAAACTAAACAAAGTGGTAGAGGGAAAGAAAGTGAAGCAAAGGATTCAGAGAGAAGGAAGTGAGGGATCGGATGCAGCCGAAACAGAAGCGAGAAAGATGCTGCTTTTGGCTTTACAAGTCGATCCGTATGAAACATGCAGAGCCGTTTGCGATCTTTGTTACTCACTGTGCACGCCTATCTCTCGGTGAACGCGACCTTTTCTTCTTCTGTTCGAGTCTTATATTGCCACCTCCAATGCGCATGCTGCTCGTGAGCTCACCAAGCGAGCACTTCAGGGGATCTCGCGCTTAGCCTTATCTCTAGAGTTGAGTGATTGACGATCTCTTGCATGAACATGGGCTGCGGGGAGCACGGCTCCACTCTAGCAAAGCCAACTTCATTCATTCATTCATTCATTCATTCAGAATCTATGCTTTAGTAGTGTTTTTAAATAGTTTAAATCAATATTTACGCTCATATTAGGTATTAGTCTCAAGTTATTCACTCTTTATAGTCGAAAATTAGTAATCAAAAAAGCCTGAAAAAATTGGAAAATGCCATAATTAAATTTATGTGATCGTATTAATCATGACAATTTAGTCAATATAAGACCATCACAGCGTTTATTGTCAATTACACTGTCGTGCAGACTGTTGTCAAACAAATTCTATACTTCCTCATTCCTTCAGTGGAGACTGTCCATTTTGATGCAGGGCTTTGCAAGTGGAAAACTTAGTAAGTCACGTGTACTTCTTCACTTCTGCAACCGTCAGCATGAGTTTTCATGCTGACATATGATGCTGACATATGCTGACATGCGTCTGTCTGACACAATAGATTGAACTGGCTGGGAACAGTTGCTGTGCACGCGGCTCCGGCTCCTTATTTCACCTATATAGGCCGTGGGCGGCGTAGGCCTGGCCGGCCTTGTGCCAGTGACCGCGCGTCTGGCCTCCAAAACAGGTTCAAAACAGGTTTAACAGGTTTAACAGGTTCAAAACAGGTTCAACAGGTTCACTTTTTTAGATTTGAACTTTTTCTCAATGAACCTTTTCCCAGCTCTATTCACGCCCATTCAGATCACAGCAATACAAAGTGTTTTTAATTTTTTTACCATTTGAGAGCCCCTTACATAGGCGAAATACGGTCCATTATCACATAGATCACTGCCGGGATGCGTTGGGAATTTGGGATTCCAAATTCCCCATTAGGCATTCGGCCGCATTCCAATTGTCCCAATTACTCCCAAATATGATAAGGTATAGAAATCATTCAGGCCACTTTTTAGAAGAAAAAAAAATATTCTGAATCAAATCTTTTCCTAATTAGAATGACTTAAATATTTAATTAGCGCTGAAATTATAGTAAGTTATAGGGGTAAAAGAACGTCTCATTATTGATATGCATTAGTGCATCGATTAAAAAAATCATGTTTTTCTCTAGGCTTTTCTTTTTTTATTTTATACGCCGTCTGGATTCTCAATTTTATAATTAAGACACTCGGCATGTATCTAAATCTTTGGACTTCTGCGGAAACTTTTATCTGACTTCTGCAAAATCTGTTCTACGCAATATAAAGAGAGAAACTTCGCCTTTTTGATGCCTTTTTGTTTCATGATATTACAAGGTCACCTTACCACAGCGGGACTCCAATGACATGCAGGCCACATCGATACATGCAGTGGGTATCTTCCTCCTTCTTTTGTACAACAAACGAGAGAAAATGAAAAGATACTGGAAAAGACGTACGGAGAAGACAGAGCCAAACCCTTTCCCCTTCCTCTCCCCATCAGACTGCGAGTAAACAGTCTGACAGGCAAGTGGACGCACCTCTTCTGAGGTCATACAAGTATTAACATACGAAACGAGACGATTTGCTTCTTCTTGTCTTCCAACCAAAAGTACTTCAATTGTGTAACGCGTTCTGGACAGTCTACAGTCCGAAGGGAAATCTGCACTTTCACTTTCCTGAACTCAGGCAATAACGGTCATTTCCATACCCATCCCCACCCACCCCCTTTTTCCCGATAGCGAAACGTGATTGAAGAAATTTGAACAGACGGACAAACACGTGAAAAGAAGAAAGGAAAAACTTCGCCACTCCCGTCTGCCGTGGGCGCAACCTATCTCCCGCCCTCCCTCTAGGTCCCTGATCGAACGATTTATTTTTACTCTGCCAGAAGAATGGGCTCTCTGTGTCCCTTCACTCCCATCTCGTCCCCACTTCTTGCCGCCTTCGCTAAAGCCTGTAAGATCGCCTCCTGTTTGGCGGCATTCAGAACATCCGACTGCCTCGGAAGTGCAGGCGCTCTTCTTTCGAACACCACCCCCGCTGTCTCGCTTCCACTGCTGTCGTCCTCCAAAGACTGCGACTTGAGGAATCGGGTGAACATCTCGAACGAAATGTGAGGTTGGAAGGTTGGGGCCTCATGTCCGGCTCCTTTCACTGTGGCGAACGTGTACTTATCAAAGTCCTCCACGTACCTGCAGGAAGAACGTTCATTCGTTCACACGGACAGTGTTATTGCTCAGAACTTTCGAGAGAAAGAGAGAGAGGGTGGGCCAAAGAGCACAGGAGAAGAAGGCAAGAGAGCAGGAAAGTGAGAAAGCAAGGGAGCAAGCAAGGGAGCAAGCAAGCAAGCAAGCAAGCAAGAAAGAAAGAAAGAACGAACGAACGAACGAACGAAAGAAAGAAAAGAAAGAAAGAAAGAAAGAAAGACCGACAGAAAAAAAGGAGAGACGGCGGAAAGAGAGACAGCGTCGCAGTCCAGGAGAGGGAGAGCCTGAAATACTATTGTTTTCCGGCATGTTTGCACATGATTGCGACCTTTCATGAGAGCCATCGCGAAGTACATGTACACGGAGGAAAAAAAGAGGGACTAGACACGAATAGTGTGGCGAGGAACGGGCTGGCAGCACTTGGCGTCGACACACTCGCTTTTTTTTTTTTCGCTGTCTGTCTCTCTCACATGTACGCACGGAAAGAAAAAGCGACAAATGCGCGAAGTGAGAAGCAATCACGGACGTCGAGTCCCATCGCACCTGTTTGTGAGTATGAGCGTGTGGGAGAAGGATTGAGAGAGAGTCCATGTTTGGATACGTGCATGGCATACGCACATGTTAATTGTCAGAGGCAGAGAGGAAAGGGGTGTATGTGCAAACGATAATCGATACATGTTTTTCTTCCCACTCCCGACCGACGGACCCACCGACCGACCCCGCATGCCATCCCCCGATGGTCCAGGGTCTCCAGCCGTCCTTCAGCTCGACCTCGGGCTTCAACTCGTGGAGACAGGCTTGAGTGATCTGTGTGGCCACTGTGGCTACGTCCACGTCTCCTGCACAAGATCATACACATACAGACACGGAAAGAGAGAAAGGGAGGTGTAGACGCGCAAAGACGCGCACACTCAACAACCACGCATTGTACACACGGAAATGGGGATCTGAGGATATGGGCATGGGAAGGATGAACTCGAGAAGGGAAGGGAGGGGAGGGGAGGGGGGAGGACGTCACCGTGTGCCCCGAGGGGGAGAAAACAGGCAGAAAGGAGAGGATGTTCAACTCTATCTCCACCTTTCTGCGAAGAGAAAGCGAATGTCGGGAGACTCGAAGGACAGACAGAGAAACAGACTGGAGAAGATCTTCTCGAGAAAAAAAGGACGCTCAAATTGATGTCAGGGCGCACTAACAGACTGACAAAACAGGGCGACGGGTGGACAGACATCGCAGACAAAAGGAGAGAAACAGAGTTCCTCCCCCTCTCCGGACTTACCCGAGTAGTAGAGGACAGACAGAGAGGAGCTCAGATCAAAGATCTCCTTCAGCACAGGAATCAGACCGTCGTCTTGGAGGTCACCCACGTAATTCAAAGTCTCCTGGTTGCACACGCTCCTGCAAAAGAAAGAACAAGAACAAGAAACGTTCGCGTTCTCATTCTGATCGCAATCTCTTGGAATTCTGGAAACTTGGGGCTGTCCTGCTTGTAGACGGCCCCGTATGAAGAAATGAATGACGAAAGCTCAGCCACAGTATTTATTGCACACAGGGGCTCGCAAGCTTACTGAAAGGGGCAGAAGGAAAAACGAGTCTCAGAGAGAGGTCACGGACACCAAAGGCAGAGAGAGAGAAACGGCATTGTCACGAACAAGGGCAGAAAAAGGAGGAGAGGAAGCAAACGACATAAAAGGAGTCTCCCTGAACACACACACACACACACACACATACATACACATACATACACATACATACATACACACACACACATACACATACACATACATACACACACACACACACACACACACGCACGCACGCACGCACACGTACACACACACACACACACACACACGCCCACACACGCCCACACACACACACACACACACACACACACACACACACGCCAAAACCTCCTTCTTCACTCCGCCGACTGACCAGTCGACCTTGTCCTCCCTTCCCACATGAAGTGCATTCTGCACCT
This sequence comes from Chromera velia, assembly GCA_018398765.1. Classification (NCBI taxonomy): domain Eukaryota; family Chromeraceae; genus Chromera; species Chromera velia. Next base: position 60,246 of record JAHBMJ010005799.1, on the reverse strand, counting down.
CCTTCCTGTTCAAATAGGAGTCACAGAGGGACCCCAGGGGCTTACAGGAGTCCGGCTTCCCCCCCAGCGTTGTGTCGAGGGTTCCGTTCCCGATACAGAAGTCCTGGTAGAGATTGTCGGGATCGAGATCTGACTGCAATTTGGACTCCGATGATCGGAACATCAGCTCCTTCTCACTGAAGGGAAACTGAAGAGGAGCACGTCCTCTCTTGGTCTTCAACTGTTGGTAAATCGCCCCAATGCTCTTCGTAGCATCGTTGTAAATCTTCATACACGGACCTGCATCCCCTTCTTCTGCCAACTTTGCCAGATGATCACAGTGGTGTGATCTCCACTCAGCGACAGCGGAGAAGGAGAGGAGGCCGCTATAGAAGTATCTGTTGAACTGATAAGGAATACTGCCTGTGCCAAACAACCCGGCAGACTTGCACAAAACAACGGGGTTGCCCATCATCAATCCCTTCAAAGAGGGGGAAAGAACACTGTCCTTGAGAATATTGCGAGCCAAAGTGGGCACATACATACCCGCGTACGACTCTCCTGTGAGCCAGATGTCCCTTCCCTGAAGGGCAGGGAACTCCTCTGTCACGAATTTTTTCAGGAACACCAGATTGTCAGCGGCAGCCTTGGTGTCAGAGGAATCGTAAGACTCGGCTCCTGCACGGAGAAGAGAAGTACAAGGCAAGAAGAAAAAGAGCCTGTTTTTCTCTTCCATTTTACCCCTTGTTGAAGGAACTAACCCAAAAACTATTCAACCAAAACACGAATCCACAAACAGTCATTGCTACAGAGTTAGGGAAGAAATGCACTTGGAATAGTCAGGACACTAAGAGGCAGACAATCCAGTGACGCCTCAACAGAACGAAAATGGAAAAATTACTCCGGCACTTCGGAAAGTCGCGCGAATGAAGATGACGAAAGAATTTGGTCAGGGAACGACACGCCGACGAACAAGGGAGGTCAAAGGGCAGGAGAGGAGGCAGAGGAGAGAGGACAAGGAAGAGAGACACAAACGTGGGGAATGGATGATCATCCCCTGCACAGGCTGGAATTAAAATCATTGATGTGTTTTGATTGTCTGGTGGGGACCCTTGCTCACGTACCGGGAGTGTAGGAGAACCCGACCCCTGCTGGCTGTTCGAGCCAGAGGACGTTCGCGATTTTGTTCCAGCTGTATGGGTTTGTCTTCAGGCTTTCTGCAGTTGGTACAACCGGACCGTTCTCATTCAACAGGGCGGAGAGACCAGAGCACCCGGGTCCTCCAGTGAACCAGAGAACGAGAGGGTCTGAGGAAGGGTCGTTCTCACTCTCTGTGTACCAGTAGAACAATTTCCTGCTGGTTGTCTCGTCTACTGTGATGTACCCTGAGTACATCTTGAAGGGGAGAGTGCCTTCGAAGTCAGGCAGAGAGGTGATCTCTGCAGACGATGCGCTGGCGGGCAAAAAGAGAAGAACGAGGGAGGCGAATAAGAACCTCATTTTCTTCAATTTTCAGAAAAGAATTTCTATTGAAACCTTTTTGGCTGTCTCGATCGTGCGGTTTGTTGTTCTGATCTCCTCTTCAAATAAGATGATAATTTCTTTGTTGATTGAAGAGCACGAAGTCACTCTCTCCTTGTCTGTGCTCACTGCAATTCGATCAGCAATCAAGGTTCTCAGTCTGCCCTTTTGAGGTTAATTCTTTGCCAGATCCAGTTTGACTCTAGAGCCGTGCTCTTGACTTGTGATTGCACAGATTGACTGCATGAGATCCAATTTTGCATCGCTGCACGGCACTGAGTTGTGGGGAAGCTGGTCAAAGTCTGATCAATACATGAAGAGGTTTGTCCCTTCGACTGAAAATCCCATCAGGATTAAATTCTACGCGAATACGTACGTACGCCTCTTCAGACTCAAGGTGCGGCGCCGCGCGCTATTATTGCATGCGCCCGGCCGCGGCGCCTATAGCTAGATGCGGCGGCGCCACCCTGAACATGCATGCAGTGAAAATGTCTGACCTTGGTTTGTAGACTTCGTCAAACTCCTTGGGTCTTTGGGGCTTCAATTAACAGAAACGATCTTGAATTAAAGCAACCAATTGCGTCGGTTGTTGGCAATAGATTGCGTGCAGGGCTCCGAGAGAATGGCCTTTGCATGCATCTGACAGAGTTTTTGGATTTCCCAGGCCGTTATATAGGGACCAGTGATACGTTCGTTCGCCGTCTCAGAGAATGTCGCACATCGAAGAAAAGCTTCTCCTCGACATCTGTGCGGAGGATGTGAAGGGCGACAAGGCCATCGACGCGGTGTCTAAAAAGTCCTTCGCCGTTCCCGCACCAGTACCGGAGGACAGTGCCTTCAGTTGGGAATTCCAAGGACGGTCAAATGAACAGATCGAACTTCCGCATGAGATTCCGTTGGATGACGAATACACAATCGCATTCTGGGCAAAGTTGGCACCGTTCGCAGACCGTGATGCAGGTTCCACCATATTTTCTGGGTCTGAGCCTTGGTTTATCTTAGGCGAGGATAAGGAGAGCGTGTGTGTGCCTTTGGGGAGTTCCTCCCCCCCTGCATGCGTTCCTTTGACAGATGACCCAAAGCGCTTGACGTCTTGGCATCTGTTTGTGCTTGTTGGGTGCTCCGAAAAAGCATCTTTCACCCACATGACCTCCTTTCTCAGTGCCACTGGTGGGGAGGGCATGCCAAAGTTCAGAGGCAGCTGGTTCAGAGTCACACTTGCAGGGGCGCGACTGCGCAAGATCGGTGGGGGGGCGTTGGGCTGGTTGACCTCTGTGAAGGTGTGGGGGAGACGGTTGTCCCGCACAGAGCTCCGGGGTGTGTGGGAGGAGGGGGCGAAGAAACTAGGGCTGACTGTGACTGCACCAGGACCCGAAGAGGGCGTGCATGTTCTCCCTGCTCCTCCTAAGAAGGACGTTGTGAGGGTCTCTGGTCGAATCGTCGAGAGCGGGACCGACTCACCCTTGGTTGGTGTCACTGTGGTCTGCGGGCTGGTGAAGGGCCCTGTAGAGAGTGGACAGGATGGAGTTTTCTTCATCGATGTTCCGTTGACTGGCAGCGGCAAAGGTGCAAACGCAGACAACAGTGAGAAGAAAGAAAAAGAAAAGGAAAGTTTCCGAACAAGTGTGACCCTGTCCTTGCCCGGTTTTTCCCCCCAGACTGTAGCCGTGGTACCCGAACCCAATTGGGGTGGTGGCACACTCGAGGTAGGCACTGTGAGTCTGTTGAAACATTCTGCAACGGCGGTTCTTGACTCCAGTAAGGGAGGATCTCTCGAGGACAAGACCACGGGGATGACCTTCAGCATTCCCCCGAACGCGTTTGTCCTCTCTGACGGCCGCCCCTTTATTGGAGAGGCCTCTGTGTCTGTCTCCACCATCGACCCCTCTGACCCTCAATCTCTTGAGGCCATGCCGGGAGATTTCAGTGCAAAGGGGGTGGACGGAAAGGAGACGAAAATTCAGTCGTTCGGAGCGATGTTTTTGGAGGCAACTGGGGGGGGGGAGAGGTTGTCCCTCTCGAAGGAGAGTGGGGGGGTGTCGGTGGAGTGGAAGTCCTCCTTGGATATGACGGCTGTGGAGGAGACGGGGCAGTTCCCCTCCATGTGGACTTTCGATGAGGAGACGGCAAGGTGAGGAAGGAAGGAAGGAAGGGGGTGAGGGAAGGGGGGGAGAGAGAGAAGAGGTGCACATGATTTGGAGAGAGAGAGAGAGAGAGAGAGAGAGAGAGAGAGAGACTGGAGGAATGGATTGTCCACCCGCACATGCAACTTTCTTTCTCCTTCCGGATCTTGCCGCCTCCATTCCAAAATCTTGAAGCTGGTCACATACTGGACTATGGAAAGTGATTATCAACACAGTGGATGTGCATTCAAACAACAGCACCATATGCAAATCACATTCTTCCCGTCTTAATTTCCCTGCACAAACACATGTCGACACTTCCTTCCCTGCAGCTGGATCCAAGAGGCCGATCCAGTGACTGCCAACGGAAAGGAATTGCCTCCAGCGGGGGTCTCCGTTGGGGACGTTGTCTCTGAGCAGAAGGAGCGTGACGTTTTGGTGAAGAAGAAGAACAAAGCAACGATGTCAGAGGCGATGAAGGCGAGGATGGGGGACAGCAAGGTGGAGAACTTTCTGGAATTTTTCGGTTCGAAGGACCCCAAAGACCTCAAGGCGTCCATGAAGGAGATCGGCAAATGGTACAACCTCGACTTGCCTTATCTTGAGGTGAGTCTTGTTTTGTCCTCCTGGAGAGATCTTTGCGTCGTGTAGCAATGAATTCATCTAACTGAACAAGAAGTGATGAGTTGAAGTGGAGATGGGATTTTGGTTAGATAGGAGCAAGAGACGAACGAAGAAGCGAAGAAGCCATGGGAATGAAAAATGAAAAGAAGAAAATAAGAAGTCAAAGTTGACAAAAAAAAAGGAAGGAATGTGAGGGGCGACCAGGCACATTGATGCATGATGGATAGATAGCAAGATCAACAGATATATGCATCGATTGATGCACCTGAAATGCAGGCAGTGTGGAGAATTAAGGCTAGAGTAATAGTTGAACAGGAGAAAAGGAGGGATATGCAGAAGAGCCACAGTCAGGATAGCCATATGTTTGTCTTTTCTCCCCTTACTTTTCCTTCCTGCCCACCTGCCTGTCTGCCTGCCTCCCTACCAATTGATCTGTGCAAGGGCAGACCCTGATGAGGGGTAGGATCCCTCTGGAGGTTCTCGAAGAAGTCAGGAGGGCATCTGCTCCTCTTTTGAACCAAGCAGACGCCGGGGCGGCTTCTGGCCCCCCTCCTCTGAACGTGGTCGGATCCTGCAAGAAAGCCTTCACGAGAAGTTACTGCACTGTGAAGGCGGATGGCAGTTTCGCGATGGTGGTGCCCAACAAGGACAAAGTGACGCTGAAGATACAGGGCCCGTCTGTGGACTTCTCAGGAAGCGAGTTGATCGGAGTGCCCTCTGGGGGGTATGGGAGGAAGGAGAGACGGTTTTGGACTGTGGGCCCTCTGGAGAGCGCTGCGGGTCTGGGGGAGGTGCGAGACTTGGGGATCGTGGAAGCAAGATTGGAGTTCCATAAGGACGATTGAGGGAGGGACTGTCTGATTATTTCTTCAGGTGGGAGACGGGAGAGGGTGTTCGCTGAAAAGACTTGCAGATCTCATGGGAGGAGAAATCAAAGAGGGAACAAAGTGGGAAAGGGGAAGGCAATGAAGAGAGGGGGGATGTCGGGGAGAGAGAGGGACACAAACGGATGTCTGAGGGCAGCTTCGGAAAGGGGGGGGGGGCAGCTCATTTACGAGGAAATGGGTCAGTCGGACCGAATGGTTTCAAAAGAGGAAAAACACGTGGAATGAACAGATGAAAGAAAAGACAAAGGAAGAAGGTTCATTCCAATTCACAGTGGAAAGGGTTCGGATCGTGGGGCCGGAGTCTTGGGGGGCACTCAAGCAGGCCAAGCAAGCAAACGAGCTGGCTCATACATTGCATTGTTGGTATCGTACCAAGACACAGAAGTGCCCAATCCTGTTCTGACTGAAAGGGTGGACAGCTGAAGGAGAAAAGCATTTGATTGGAATGGTGGTACGTGAGGCAATGACTTTGTGAAACATAATTACTGAACACTTTAGTTGCCATGCATCTTCCTGCAATTCATCGAATTTTTGGTTCAGTTTGCTTATTTTTTGTTTCTTTTCTGCTTTATTTCCCTTCTGTCCTCCATCTGAGCTTCTTCGTCCCTCCCTCCCTCCCTGCCTCCCTGCCTCCCTCCCTCCCTCCCTCCCTCCCTCCCGCCCTTCCTTCCTTCCTTCCTTTCTTCCTTCATCGCTATACACAGTGCAGTAGACACAGACAATCAACATACGTATGCCCCAGCCACGACACAATGTAACTGTATACAAAGGAAAGCTTTTTTTTTTCTTTCTTCATTCTTTATAGTTTTTGGGTCATTTTCGCATGGCGTTTTTTTTCTTTCATTTTGTTTGTGTTTCTCTTTTTTTGTGTCTTTGAAGTAAGTGAAGTCTTTTGTTTTCTTCTTTTTAAAAAAATACATCTATCATTGAAATTATTGAAATTTTAGCATTAATCAATCAAGCAATATATATTTTTTGTACTATTTTTTTATTTTTATTATTTTTTCAACCTTTTTTCCCTAGTCTTTTCCTTAGTTTTCTTTAAATTTAGGGGGCGATTAAATTTTAAATCTTTTTTTTTTCTGTCCCTTTCAAAAAATGTACTTAGTCTTGTAAATGTTTGTAATTTATGTTGTCTAATGCGGTAAGGATCTTTCAAGTTGTTGCAGGTGAGCCACTTGAATGTTAAAACACTTTGATAAATCAATGATGATCACTCTAAGAACACTAGGTGTTAGGCTAGCATTAGAATTTAAAATCGATTGGTTTTAAAATTAAAACATTAATTTCCTATTTTAGAATCTAAAATCTTAAAAATTATTTTCTATATAGTACTTTCTGACATAAAACTTTCAATTGGTCATACAGTCAGTTATGTGAGTTCATTAGAGTTCATCCGACATGACATCAAATTTTCTTTTTGCTTTTAATTCTCTCTAACTAATCCAACTGTCGCTCACGCTCAATTTTTGTATGTCTGTCATTTATTTTTACTTATGTGCCACTTTCTACCCCAGGCGGATATGCAACCCGGCCAGTTGCACGGATTCAAACTTTGGGGGCCCCGGTATATACCCTGAAGGGGTACTAAAGCTAGTGCATGCGTACCGATATACGTATGTGCACGGATGCCCCATGCATAGTTCTTTAGTGTCTCTCTGGTCCTTTGTCGGGCCAGTATGCATCTTACCTGGGCACAGGTTTTGTCCGTCTATTACGGCCAATCTGTTGCAAACGCATGCCCTTCGGACTAGGCCGCCGCGTCTAGCTTATACTACTCCATAATGGACAAAAATTAATATCTTTCATTCTCCAGGTGTTCGCATGGTCAACTCTGTCTATCTATGGATGAGTGTTGTGGTCTTCCTTTTCCCTTCCCCACCTTCTTCTTCAATAGATTCCTTAGCCAGTTGAAAAAAATTATTTCTCCTCAACATTTTTTTATTAAACCTTTTCTTTACATCCATAAATTCTTTTGCACACTTAGCGGCTTTTGGCTCCTTTGTCATATTTTTTTAATCTGATGTTATCAGGCTCTTCTCTCCGTTTGTGTTTTTTCTATCTCTTAAATATCAAAATGGTCTTTCTCTTTCTTTCAATTCTCTTGCCAGCGCCTCTGCTGGCTCCCCCCTTTCCTTTACTCTTTCTTCTCTGCAAGGCCCACGTAGGCCAAAAACTCTGTCCTAAGCAGCATCTCCGTGACCTGTGTACCACGTGTACCGCCTAGGTATACCGCGGCTTGCCTGAACAGATGCCAAGATTGTAGACGCTGCTGCTTTCAAAACTATTACTGACAATGTTTTCCACCAGCTGTCAGTAATTTTCTGACGTGCTGATGCATCATTCATCTCCCCCAACCTTTCTGTAGCTCATCTCACCATCTTTTTCACGAACCTCACTGTCTCCCCCCCAGGTCTTCCGTAAGTCTCAAAAACCAAAGGGATAAAACGAATACCCACTGCTCTGCAGGCATCATCGTAGTGGGTGTGTTTCTTCCCTTCCTTCTCTTTAGCTGCAGCTTTTGCTTTCTTAGCGTTTCTGTGCAGGTGGGTTATATCCTGGATCGGGTGGATCAGAGCCACATCCCATAGAACGGAGTCCCCATTTAGTAAAGTTGCGAACAAGTCTGGTCGTTTATCGCATTTCTCAGCCAACGGGCCTGTCAAATCGAGCCCCAACGATCCTATCGTCGTCTCCCCTCTAACCATACAGTACCTTACCCCCGTTAACAGGTAAAAAAAAACTGTCCCAACCTTTTGGTACCTTCTCCACGGACCTCTTCCCGTTGGACACTTCCCCTCATGAACACCCTCCAAGTCCCCCCTCTGTCCGTAGCTACAGACTGGTTGTTATACCAGCTCTGGGATACAAAAGCCTAGCCATACGCGCATAGCTGTATGAAAAAGTGGTGAGAAGATCTTGTGGTTGGTGTCAAAGGGAATGGCTCCAAACTATATTAAAGCTCCATTGCCAGAGCAACTTCTTAAGTGAATCTGTCTCTTCTCATCCAAGCTTGGAGGCATCTCTAGCGTGGGATGGCTACTGCCCGGCAGCTCTCCCAACAGTCGCTTTCTCGTTGCTGCCTGCAGAGTATCATAGAGCTTCCTTTGTACCCCCTTTGCCCCTTCACCTCTCCATGCCTCTGTGCAATGCTAGGTGCAATCTCTCTACGATGCTTTTAGCAACGACTGCTCTGACGTTTCACTAACTGCATCCTGATGATCGTTCTGCAGTCTGTAGAACGCTTCTTAGGCTTTCTGAGACCACCCCTCCCTCGAAACTTTCTCTCACATCTCATCTGGATTGTTTGCATACCTTTGCACCAAAAGTCTCTTCAGTACGTCTGCTAAGCAGGACGCATAGCATCCTACCAGCGCACATTTTTGTATGAGACTATACCTGTATATGCCCAGCCCCCCCTGCGATAATGGGAGGGATGCCTGCACTGTTTGGTGTAGGGTCCATTCGTTCTCAGCAATGCCGAGCCCTCGAGTGCACTTCTTCAAGAGTATGTCATCAACCGCCTGCCACATGGATGTTAGAATTGCATCTGCCATCAAACGCAGAAGGAAACCCAGCTTAGGGAGAACACAAAACCGAAATAAAAGCCATCCCCCTTGAGGATTGCGATAGTTGGCTACTTTAGACGCCAACCCCACTGCTTTGTCTCTCACTTCTTCAAAATGTTTTTTCTCGTACTCCCATTTCCCTATCGCTCCCCCTCCTAGCTTGAACCCGTCCTTCGACAATTCTAACCCTGCAGGAGACGTCTCCGGACACCTCTTTGTCTCCACCCATGCTGGAGAGAACGCTAGGCTCTTGTTCTTACCAAGATTTAGCTTGAGGTTAAATGAGCGAAACTCTTTCTCTTTCCATGCTCTACTCAACCCTCCTAAAGGGAAAATAAGGCCCACGTCGTCCATAAAAGCACCAATGAAGGTGCTCTTTGAGCGATGTTGCTCTCTCAGTCTGTCGCTCAGCCTGTCCAGCACAGGCTTGAGGCCGATACAGAACAACGCGGGGCCCATCACATCTTCCTGCTGCACCCCTTCTTCCGAAAAAATCACCTTTGTCTCCCCCGTGTCCTTTTTAAAAGACGAACGCGCTGTGGCATGCAGGGCCCCTGACCACTGCACCATGCACGCATCCCTCTTTTTCACAAAAGGTACATGGATGCACGCATGCATATCGCATGCATACACGCAATTAATGCATGCATGATGCATATATTAATTTATTAATAATTAATACGTAGAGAATTAATCAATGCATGTACGTATATATATACCGATCGATTGACACAAGCTATAGCTAGCGCATATGGAATCAATCAAGATGCTCGGGAGAAACCAGACTATACACACTACTGTGTAAGATAAGAGAGAGTCTGTCACTCTCTTTACAATAAACCTATATATATACACACCCAAGCGCTCCCGTCCCTTCTTGTAATCACTTCTTGAAACAATCACTTGGGGGTCCAACTACTGACTGATTGCGTTCTTCTGTTTCGCCGTCCCTCTCTCAAAGCTAGCCGGGCGGTTACACCAAGAGAAAGGATCTTTACATCAAAGCCAACAGGGGCACAAGTGGGTAAATATATACACACTCTGTTCCCTTGTGTTTCTCTGTCTGTCCCTCTGTCTGTCTGTCTTGCCGTCGATCTTTCTTGCTGTCTGTCTTACTGTCTCGACAATACGGTCTGTCTTGCTGTCTGACTTGCTGTCTGTCGCCTGTAATTGTGCCTTCCCGCTGGTAGCCTCTTCGTCCCTACGCATGCGATTCAAAGTGCTTTCTAGTGAAAAGATCTCTCGACCTCCTGGGCAGCCTAGAGCTGTATCGGTTGTGAATGCTGTTCTAACTCCCGTGGTGCTTCATGCGGTTTCCCCGGGCTGGCTTCATCCTTTTGTGTCTCTTTCAAGTGCCCTTTTCTCAACCCCCTGCATTCGTTTGAGGATCTCTTTGCGGTACTCCTTTTCTTTCCGTAAGTACCTCATTCTGTCCGCGAGGGTACATATGCACGAGCAAGCAGGCGAATCCATTCATTTGTACGTGCCGGGTGCTTCCGGCTTTGCACACGTAAGAGAGAAGACTGGGGAAAGTCGAGTGTTCTTATCAGGCCGGACACCTCAAGGCAGGCAGGCAGGCAGGCAGGCAGGCAGGCAGGCTCTGACAAACACGTCGACGATCAGCTGCCCCGCTGGCTCGACTGCAAAATCCCTTTCATATTTTCAGTTCATATCAAAGTCATATGCATGAATGCAATCTTTGCTGCTGCACTGCAGTGTCCTTCCAGCCACCCTGCCCTGTCTGCCGCCACTTTGGCTGTGCCTCGGGATTCGGAAAGTGTGTCCCGGGGAGTATGTGCGGCCCCCCCCAGGATGGATCTCACCGGTTAGTGTCTACATTTTTTTCTTTTCAAGAAATGATTTTTAGCTGGAAGCCAATCCTCTCAGTGCATCGTTCCGATCTGTGCGCAGATCCAAGCTTCGGGTCCATGTATCTGAACTCAATCTAGCTAGTGGCAGAGCTGAAGAAGGCTACCAAGCATCTTTCCTGCATGCCTGTACGTCTCCTACTAAGTCTTGGACGCGAACCCTGGGTTGCCAAAAAAACATTACAGTCACATGCAGTGTCTGCCCGACCTTGAAAGCCTTCGAGTCGAACATGACTTGCGTCTTATTCACCGACTGCACCCTGAATCACCATGCCACCTGACCCCAGTTTCTCCCCCAGAGTCTGCATGATTGACTTCGGTCGAGGCACTCGATCCTCGAATTCGCATCTCGATCTCCATGCATGCACCTTTCTTTTCTGGTAGTACTCAGTCTCCCATGTGCTTCTCTCTGTTGCATGCGTGATCATGCAGGAGGAGAGAGAAAGAGAGAGAATGGCTCGTCGGGCAGCCGCCCGGGAGAGAAGGCGGGAGGCAGCAGCTCTCAGGGAGGCGGAGCGACTCCGATCTGACTTGGTTCCCGACGGTCAGGGGTAAAAGTCACTTATATTCGTGATGGGATATGCACGGTGCCGTTTAGGCATGCGGCATGTTGCTAGGGCTGCCATGTTGTTTCCAGAATGGATCGGCCCTCTTGAGGTCTTCTGCTGCGTGCATTCAAATGCTGCTGAGAGATACAACACAAACATTGTTTGCTCTTGAAAGAGTCAAAGAAAGAGAATTGCAGCTCTACGTTGGATTTAATTCTACTGTATATCTGCCATCATCTTTCAAAGATTTCTTCTTGTCTGCTGTTTGAAATTCCTTTCGCGTTTTATGATACGTACAGCGTGCAAAATGGGAATGCCTTCTTTTGAGGTTTGCCTGCACCTTTTTCCTCCCATCGTGTCGTTTCCCCTTATTTAAGAAATCTTTTGGCCTATATCATTCATGTCGTCTTTGACATTCCCACTCCAGTTCTCACTTACTCTGCATTAATCAATGACTCTTTCGTTGCTCCCCCATGGGACGTGCAGAAAACCCCGTTCTTACCTCAGACGCCAGGCAGACAAGAGGAAGTACAGGGAGACTGCCAAACGGAAGGTGAGTGCAGTCAGAAGGGTCTCCACCTGGAACCTGTCAGTCAGTCAGTCAGTCAGTCAGACAGTCAGTCAGTCAGCCAGCCAGCCAGTCAGTCAGTCAGTCAGTCAGTCAGTCAGTCAGTCAGTCAGTCAGTTAATCAGTCAGTTAATCAGTCAGTCAGACAGCCACTCACTCGCTCACTCACTCACTCACTTGTACAGTCAATCACTAACTTTTGTATTCGGCCAGCAAGTCAGCCAGTCAGTAACTCAGTCAGTTCCGGTGTTCTTGAAGATTCGTTTGAGTCCTTAAAGCGGTGTGTTCCTCGAATCTTTTTTTGCATGGGAAAAGTGCCTCGAGGCATGCAAATAGGAAAGGAACTTGAATGGGCAACTACTGGATATTTTGTGCATCCAGTGTAAGCAGGCCTCTTCTCCTTCTCCTTGCACTGTGCCCACTGCAGCAGCAAGAGGAACTCGAATGGAAATATAAGTGTGGACGCTCCCTGCTTCCTTCTTTCGTCTCTCTGCCCACTGCTTTGTGTGATTTATTTTCCTGTCTTGATTGATTCTTTCGGTCTTTGCCTGTTTGTCTCTTTGTTTCTTTGGCTGTTTTTCTTTCGTTTCTTCCCTACTGGCATCTTTACTTCTTTTCTTTTCTTTTCTTTTCCTCCTTCCTTCCTTTCCTCCGTATTTTTTCTCTTTCTCTCTCTCTTTCTTTCTTTCTTTCTTTGTTTGTTTGTTTGTTTATTTGTTTCTTTCTTTCTTTCTTTCTTTCTTTCTTTTGTTCTTTCTTTCTTTCTTTCTTTTTTTATTTCGTTATTTATTAATTTATTTATTTGTTTCTCTCTCTCTCTCTCTCTTTTTTCGGTTTACCTCTCTTTCTACATTTACTGATTGATTAATTGATTGATTGATTGCTTTCAGCTTCTTTGTTTTCTTTTTGTGCTTGTCTTGAGGAGAGGAGACACTTGAGAATTTGTTTTCCGTCCCTTCTCTGAGTCAGCTTACAGCTTGCAGAGATCCGTTGTGCGCGTCAAAGCATTGCATGCATGGTCAATTGTTTGCAGGACAAGGACTCTGGCGTGCAGCAGAGACGAAGGAAGAAGATTAACCTGGCAGGCGCAGGAACACAGGTCAGCTGCTGCGTAGTGTCTGCAAAAAAGGACGTGAAAGAGTTGGGGCTCCGCCGTCACTGTAATGTCAACGTCAGAGTTTCCGCATTTTCCGCCTATTTCGACTTGAAGTTCGTGTCTCATTTCACCGCGTGGTGCTCTGAGGTACGGTCCTTCTGTTGAGACATAAGCACCAAATGAAACCTGACTTGTTCCGCTTTTGCAAGCGCTTTGCCTGTCGCCAGTTTTTCCCTTCAACAGATCCTTTCCCTTCAACTTTTGCGCTCCCGCGGATCCGATTACTGACTGATCGCCGTCCCTTGGCGCTCTCTCTCAAAGCTGGCCGGGGGGAATCAATTATCCAAAGACCTCCAGCTGCCCCAGCACCCTAGCTGCATCCCTCCCCCCTTCCGACAGCCGCCCCATCCCACAGCAGCCTTCCTGTTCGTGTCTGAGAAGAAAGGCCTCTCTCACACACTCTCACACACTCTCACTCTCAATGGCTGGCCCCCCAACGTTCTCTGAGGGCAGGACGGTACACCTTCTGCATGCACACAAACCTGTGTGAGGACTGAGGGATGACTGATTGACATACAAAGCTCGATGACGGCAGATCATCTGTGGATTACTTCCAAGCAACATAAGCGTTCCACAACCCTGGCGATGATCAGTGATGTCCTGGAGGCGTCATTACGGGTACGTAGTCGTCAACGTATTTCTCTTGCTTTTCTTTCATTCTTCTTTTTCCAGTCGTGTATGCGAAGGACACAGGAGACCCGGCCCCACTTCTTCAGTACGCATCGCTGCCTGTCCGCCCCCGGGATTTGGCGTGTTTGGCCAGCGGTTATCAGTAGATATCCCGTTGGATGGACTCGTTTTGATCTCCTGAAGATTCATGAAGTTCTGCTGTGCATGAGAGAATACATGATGGGAGACCGTCAAACCATTCTTGTCATGGTCAAATGATCTTCTTGAATCCGCATTTGATTCTCCACAATTTGTAGCGCGTGACTTGACTGACGGTTTTTTCGCTTCGTCATGCATGCATAAGATGGACCCAGACCCCCCCTTCCCCCCCCCCTTCTGTTTCTCCGTATGTGTGTCTGTGTGCATGTGTGCTTCTGCGTGCCTGTATTTTCTCTCTTTATCGTGGACTTCGTTTTATGGGGCGACCGAGACTTCTCTCTCTGCGGCATCTCCTCTTCCTTCCCGGGGGGCGCGAACGCTTGCTTCGAAATTGACAACAATGGTTGGTCTATGGGTAAAGAAGACTTTGCGCTCTTCGGAAGTGAGTCGGTTTTGTATGCGGAGGGGACTATCAACATCCCAGTCGGCTGCATGTGTGCTGTTGGGTATCCTTCGGCAGTCCTTCATGAAAGGAAGTATTGATTAGGCTAAGCATGGTTGCACAGCATCATCCTGAATGACTTGAAGCGCCCTGCTCAGGGATAGAGTCTCACAATATTTAATTCATGGGATTGTGCATGTGATGTTGTGCGTGCAGAATCCTGAGGTCTGACTCACTCGTTGAAGAAACTTCCCGCGTCTCAAGGACTTCCGATGAAAACAAATCCGTGAAGGACAAACATGTCCTCCCAATGCAAGAGAGAGAGAGAGAGAGAGAGAGAGAGAGAGAGAGCAGGGCATACAGGGGCCTTCAAGTGAGAGCGCGTTCAGCCCTCCGTAAAGACCCCCTCCAAAACCTCTCAGCACCCCCCACCGCGAACAGGCCGAGCNCGCTCCCTTCCAGCCCCAAGTACCCTCAGCCGGACAAAGCCCTACGTAGGCTACCTACTTGCGTCTACCCCCAACCCCACCCCACCCCGCAAAACCCCATCCAACCTCCAACAGCACCGTGGCTTCACTGGAGTCGCACAACAGTCCGGCCATCCGCACAGAACCAGATCCTGCGCAGACAGCTGATGCGTGAGTGTGTTGCATGCAGGGTGCGATTATGATCATCCAGACTGACCCATCTTCTTCTTCTTCCACTGGTCAGGCAGTCTGATGCCATCGATCCATGCATGTATGTTTCGATCGCTTATGTCTCTTTGGCACGTTTCGTTTGGTTTAATTCGATCTCCCAATTTTTTCCCTCTTCAGGAGCACATGCACTCAGTAAGTCTTTTCCTGCCCGGAGAACCTGCTGTCGAAAAGGCCCTTCATTGCAAAAATTGGAGACACATTTTCCCCAACGCCCCGAAGGCCACTTTTGCAATTTCCCACAGTTGCTTGCCCCTTTCATTCCGCAAACAAAGAGGCCCTTCATTGTCAGATCGTTCAACTACTTCCTGATGCAGCCCCCCCCACGGGACCCGATCCGGCGGCTCCTCGAACGACAGACATCGGGACCAATCAAATCCCCGGGTCCGTCCTGCAGAACAATAAGCACATGTACTTACCCACCATTTGATGCTTTTCTTCTGTCAGCAGCAATCTCTTTCGAAAACCCATTCCTTCTTGATTCATGGTGATTAGATGTGTTAGTTTGGTGCTCTGTGCAGCGGTTTTGTTGTCTTATTTTCTTTTGTGAAGCATGTCCTTCAGAAAATTAGGGAGAGACTGAGAAGGAAAGCCAAATGCGTCCATCAAAATATGTTGTCTTCTTCACTGAGTTTTAACTTCCAGGAATTGGTAGCACTCTGTTGCCTGACCTCTCTTCACTTTATTCTTGCAGAGCCGTAGAAGTCACCACTAATGTGTCGCCCTCTAGGATTCCGAGTGAGGCAACAGGCGCGGACGGCGAAGCTGCTTGATGAACTACATGAACCAAAAAGTGACAAATTCTCTTCACACGGCTTTTCACATGCTTTTGTTGACTTTGTCCTGAAAGGTGCTCTAGAACATGCTGCAAAAGAGCAATTGTACGGAAAAAATTAGAGAATATTGGAGATATACGTAGACAGATTGTAGACAGTATTCACCAAGACACAACAAAATCCTGGAGAACAAACAAAGAAACAAGCGCTGCGGCGGCTGCGGAGTGAGTGCGGACAGATCGTTGCAGACTTTAAGACCAAATTTCAAGTTCATCATATCTTGAACTCCGGCCCTTTTAAAGAGAATCGATTGCATATAATATTTGTCTATGTCAGCAATAAAGTTTAAACGCACTTATAATTTTAAAAACATCATGAAAGCAAAAACTTGTTTCAAACTGACCTAGCAAACTGACTTTTGATTCTACACAAATAAATATAAATTAACACTTTAATTTCATTTAATTCATATTTTTTCTAGTCTTTTGTTTATATCTAAGAATTGCCCCATAAACTAGCGAGTAGCTAGGCGAGTAGAACTCTACGTAGAACTTTGAACCAGCTACTAAGACAAAAATGGCAAAACGTATATCACCACTCTGGTACATAATGGCTAATAATGACACACATTCTGTTAATTAAAGCAAGTAATTCGCATGACCTTTTTTGTTTCAAGTTTTAGATTTGTTGGCATGATATTTTGTATTCATTTGGGGATTTATGTAGGTTGTCTTAACCTCGGTCTTAACTGAATAACCTGTATATCAGTTGTTGTTGTTTGCTGTTATTCTATGTTACACGTCATGATGTAAGTTAAACCAGTTTGTAACCATTGTACATCTAAATTTACCTAGAAATTTACATCATATACATGGTTGGTAGTGCTCAGCACACGTTAACGCCGGGCAACGTACATGCAGTAACTGTTAACTCTGCATGCACGGCAGGTTAGTACTGAGGTTACGTGCATGCAGCGGGCCACTGTGCAGGAAAGTTCACATTATTATACATGCGAAGCATGCAGGTGGAGTACTAGGCGGAGTAGCTTGGCTAGTAGCTTGGAGATAGATGCAGCATCAATCATCGGGCAGGATGGCCGGGCAGTGCACCACACGAATCGAGAGCAAGTGATGAGATGATCGAGTTACATGAGAATTCCACCGACCCACTTCGCGACAAGCATTGACAGACAGTGAGAAACAGCCAGAACAAATATACGGCCGGCAGTTCACAAGAGCTGTTTGTACAGCTGCTACTACAGCAGCTTTGAAGTTCGGTCAACACATCTGGACAACTGGATCGATTTCAAAACTTTACTTGCACATCACAGCGCGTCCCCACACACCATGTATACACACACTCCTTTCATTCCACCCTTCCTTCAATTAGCGCGTTAACTCGGGGACCCCGCCCCCCTTTTCTGCTGTCCCCTTTGCGTAGGGATACCAATCTTGGTAGTGAAGCACCCTCACCTTCGCCACAAGAATACCGAGGGGGCCGGCGAGTACCGCGGACATCAGAGCCTTTGTCATGGGGAGGTCTGCAAATTTGTGGGGGGAGTCATCCTGATACTTGTAGAGGGTTCGGGAACAGGCTCTGTCTGTGGAGGTGTCAAAGATGCTCTCAAGAGGAACACCAGTGCCCCGAGGGGCGGCCTCGTTCTGCAAGTCCGTTATTGCTTCGTATGTCCTTACTGCGGTCAGATCGAAAGACATGAAGGAAGATGACCTCCAATTCCAGAGGGACACCACAAAGCGGACTTTGCTCACTGCCGCAGCCTTGATGTTCTCTTTATTCTGCTGTTCACCAAGGAAGGCCATGTCCTGGTCTAGGGCATTAGCAATCCGGATATGAGCATCGGGGGTTGTGTCCCACACGCTAACGGACAGAGCCTTCTTGTCTGTGGGAATGTGGAAGGCGGGGGTGTGTACAATACCCATCGCGAAAGACCGCCCCCCCGCCGCGAAGAAATTCAAGACGGAGGTTGGGGTCACACTACCCGGGTTGAAATCATCTTCCAATTCGGCAATCCATATGTCAGACAAGGTCGTGACTAGGTAAGCGGGGGAAGAGCCATCGGGAGGGTTGGGGAAAGTGTAGGGAGCTCTTGGAAGTATAAATAGGGTGGGCTTTGCGTACGCAGGATCAACAGGAGGCACTGGCAGAGCGTGTTCAGGAGGCGGTGGTTCTTCTCCGTCTTCGCCTTCGTGTTCCTCATGTTGAACAATGCTCGCTGCCAAACCATGGAGGAGACTGGCGTCGCCTGGGCCCCCCAGAAGAGCTTTGAGGACTCTCCGGTCTCCGTCAAACCAGCAAGACAGGACTTTAATCAAATTCGGAAAGTCTTGCCACTGCTGTCGGGGGACAGCAGACTTGTCAGGAAAGAGCGCCCACGCCTCTTTCGTGCGGGCTTCAAGCTGCTTGCTTCCGTCTACATCCTTTCGGAGCACTTTCGCGGCGTTCCGCAACCGCAAAATGTCAAGGAGGGAAAGAAAGGGAACAGCAAACGGGAAAATGAGGTCAACGCCCCCTGCAGAAATGGTATCCCTCAAAGCCATGCTTTTCCGTGCCGTAATCTGTTTGGAACCTTGGTCGAATTGAGAGAAAATTATGATTGTCGGGAGCTGAGAACTGAGTCTTCAGCTGAGCACTGAGCAGTGAGCACTGCAGGCATGAGTCTCAGCTGGCCATGCAGGTCAGTTAAAACATAGTTAAAACGATCGACTCGATCACTGAAATGACTCGATCGCTGAAATGCTCCCAGGGAGCATGCCGTGGCCCCCAAAAGTTCATGAACTATTGAAAGTTCAATTTCGTTGGCCGGCTCCGCCGGCGGCCACGGTATCTGACAGGTTGACGTCCGTTGGCCGGCCGGCTCCGCCGGCACGCCGGCCCGCCGGCGGCCACGTACGGAATGCAGGGGCCGGCTGGGGACGCCATTTTTTCGTGGCTACTTAATTGAGCATTGGGGGGTACTACCACTTTATACCGTCGGCCGGGGGCCACGGCACAATGGCCCCGGAAAGCAAAACCGCCGCGGGGGCACTTGTTAATAGGGGGACTCGTACAAAATACTTTATGCAACGGCATTGCATAAGAGGTCGCGGGG
>JAHBMJ010005799.1:27558-37558 GCA_018398765.1 Chromera velia | reverse complement strand
ACTTCTTCGAATCGGCCGATGAAGAAGATCGCATATTCCGATGAGACATGTAAGACGCGGCTGAACTGGTTTTCATGTTACTCAAGGTCTCCCCCCCCCCNTAGCATTTCGAGAGCAGCCTCCAAAGAAGCCAATTCTTCATCTGACAAAAGCTTCCTACCTCTTCCCAAAGCATTCTCGCGCATACCACTTTTATTTTCCCCCCCACTCCCCACACTACTCTCACCCAAACTTCTCAATCCTTCGGTACCCCCATCCCCCTCTACTCCTCCTCGTCCCACACTTCCGCCACTCATCCCCCCTTGCCCACTGCGGCCTTTCTCAACAACACCCAAATCCCCCCCAAACCCCCCACTCTGTCCGTCTGCCGACTGAAAGTAATCATCAATGTCGACAGTGTAATCTCGATCCTCGAAATTAAATAATCTAGACCCTCGCGCATCCCTCTGCCCCCCCCCTCTCACAGGCTGCTGATCCTGAGACAACCCCCTCTCCTGATGGGAAGACGAACTCATTCTCCCGGAAGAGGGGGACGAGGCAGAAGGCGAGCCCTTGCCCATGTTCCCAGAGCCTTTTCGTGCTTCGAGTAATGCCTCCAAACTACTCGTGAGAGCAGCGGAGGAAGAGGAAGACAAGGAATCTCTGCTTCGATTTCCATCCGAGAGAGCACCCTGCGAGTCGGGTGTAATTCTCCCTCTCGGCCCCTGCCCCCGATTCATCGTAACACTCGCAAGCGTTGGCCTATCTTTCGCTCCCCCCCTCCCTCTCGCTCGAGCTTTTGACAAGATACTCCGAGAGGACGATAGTTCATTCACTGGAAGGCCGAGGAAATCATCTACAGAGGACGAATCTTCATTTGCACCCCCTCCATCCTCCGCAAACGGATCTAGGGTCTCTGCTTCTTCTTCACTGGCGGCATCGAAAGGCTTTTTCTCAGAGGAAGGCGGCGAGCTGGGGGTAGCACCGAGGTTCGGTGAAGGCGGATTCCTAGCTGGGTATCGGGGCGGTGGAGCGCTGGATGGCGCCCCTCTGGCTGGGAAACGTGCGGGGTAGCGAGGTGCCGGGGTCTGTCGGGCAGGGTATCTCGGGGTTGAGTTAGGTCTTCTTCCTAGTTGTGGGGGGGGGGGCGTGCTGGTGTTCGCTGAAGGTTTGCTCATGCTGGCTTCGGCCCGCGAAGGTTCGCTCTGGACTCTCAGCCCAGTTGCGGGACTCTGTTGGGTCGTTACAGCCTGATTGTTTTCCTGACCTGCAGCGACACTTGAGGATGGCAGAGGTTGGGGAGAGGGAATCGGAGACGTAGACGGGGGGGCAGGGGGTGGAGAGACGGCGGCTTGGGGAGCAGAAGAGGTTATTGGTTGTTTTCCGGTTTGGGCACCTGTTTTCTGCGATTGGTTTCGATATTCGTCTAGGGACTTCAGCAGTCGGACGTGGAGACCTCTCGGTAGGCCAACTCTCGCGAGGACCTCCTCGAGTGTACTTGGGGGCATGGAGCACAAAGCGGAGACGTCATCTAACCATTCCTCCTCGAGTCTCTTGACAAAGGGCGTCGCTGCAGATGCAGGACGTCCTAGTTCTTCTGCCAATTTCGGCAGAAGGTCACCCACCTTCTCGGGAGTTGAAGAGGAAAGGCGAGTGTATCCCTCTTCTGTTTCTGGGAAGACACGAACGGGCTGACGGGGAGAGAGAAGGACAAACCCCGAACAAAAGGGCTGAGACAGCCAAACGAACAACATAGAAAGAATGCGTACAGACAACATCGCACAATCTACAGGTTGCTCTGCACTTCCACTTCTCTTCAAAACTTCCTGGTATGACTGGCGGAGAAAGTTCGGTCAGGCAAAAGAAACGCAGAAGTGCCAAAACGTCCGCGGCACGGTCCGCCAACAACGGATGGAAGTTGCGCCGTCGTTCTCGATTCAGGACACCGAGGTCAAGCTCATTTGGGACCAGCAACTTCTCGAGTCGAGTTCCGGCAAATCGGCCCTCTCTGTTTGACGCAATCTGGCAACGCCCCTCTCATTGCACAGCTAGACGGCCTCTCTAGCCTCGAGCTCTGTGAGAGACGGAAAACGAAACAGTCATCGAACTGTCATCTGCGTCGACGGATTGAGAGACGGCTGGAATTTTAAACATTCCGATTTCGGCAGATTTGCGTGCCCCCCAAAGGACTCTGGTACGAACTTTCCGGGGCCGCGCCACACTGCAATCGCAGCCGCTAATAGCCGCTATCAGCCGCTCTTCCTGTCATTTCAGACATGCATGATAGCAGACTCATAGCAGACTCATAGCAGACTCTTCCCATCTCTTCCCACATGCACGTTTTGATCCATTCCACTCCGAGAAAATTATTAATAAGAGAAAAAAATGGGCATCGAAGCTCTGTGGTATCTCTGTGGTACAGAGAAATTCCAATTCTGACAAAGACAGGAACCAGTGATCAGCAAGAGCTGGTGGTTGCTGCATTCTTTGAATTCACTTCGACAGTCTGAAGCAACCGTACGCTGACCTGCTTGCCTGATACCAATACTGAGTTTTGTTCATTCAGGACCTTCAGGCTTCTACAGTCGAGCTTGTGCACGCTCTCCAAAAGCTGAGGAGAGGGAGGGATTTAAAAGGAAATGTTTGGGGCCCAGGGGACAGGAGGTGCAGCTCCTCCTGCTGCACCTGCCGGGGGCGGGCGGGCGGCTCTGACAGTTCCTTCCCTTGAGAGTTCCATCAGTCACGCAAAGCGCACACTGCCCATTGTCATGCCTGATCGACGGTTTAGAAATCCCGGTGTTATTTTCCAGGAGGCGAGGGAGATGGTTGCTGCTGACGACAGAACCCGAGTGGCACCCGGCCAGACGGATCCCTTCTACACCAACGAAGCGCGGAAGCTCCAACAGATGGTGAGGGAACATAGGATAGGGGCGGGGTCCAACGGCTTCGGGATCGCGTCAACTGAAGCGTCCCGTCTTCCTGACACGTGCGTGACGGACTTCATTCAGGCGCGCCTGGAGCACTCGATGTTGACTTTAATCAACGAGGCGTTCTCGTCCTCCTTTAAGGAGACGGCAGAGAAAATGCACGACCGCTTAGAGACAGAGTGGGAAGAACAGGAAGAGCAACTAGTGCAATGGTTGAAAAGTTGCCTTCCCCAACAGTCACAGATTGTTGATGAGCTACTTCCTCCCAAGTCCGGTACCGCGACCGTCTCCGACCGTCTCCCTCCCCGAACAGGAATTGTCCTCCGGCCCCGCGGCCGTGCGGGTGCTGCTCTGTCGGCCTCTGAGCGCGAGCTTGTGCAGATGCTAGGCAGCAGAGAGCAGTTCACAGGAGGGCTGCCGGACTCAGCAACGAACGCGAAACTGTTGTCTATCGAGGGTCTTCCTGCCAAATATGCCCCTGCAGTGAGTAATATGTGGGGTACTGCTGAGAGGTTAATCGCCTTCGTTGCGGGAAGAGGGGGGCAGGTTGTGCACGGACTTGCACGTCCTTTTGTGCGTGCGGTGTGTGGTGCCGTGAGAGCGTTGGAGGTATCGTTCGTTGAAAACGTGGAGAGAGCGGTGGACACGAGAGAGAGGATGCTGGCAGGGGAAGAGAACGTGTCAGACAGAATGAAGTTGCTCGTGGTCAGTCACAAGCAGAAGAGGCAGGCAATTCATTCCACAAGAAGGCATGCATTCTTGCCCCAACCTTTGTTTGTGGAGTAAAGGTGGTAGAAGAAAGTCATTCAAAACGCACACGCAAAAACAAAGACAAACCAAGAGGTGTTTGGAATTCCGCAGGTGCGTGTATGGTTGAGAAAAAGACCGAGAGCAGGTCTGTAGCAGAATGTAAAAGAGATCTAGAGCACCCTATCTGCACTGTGGGAAGAGAAACCGGCAATTGTGGATGGATCAGCAAAGACTAGACAAGCAGAGCAGAAGGAATTGGGGACCTCCGATGGGGGGAGCGGGGGGATTCATAGGGTTTGCTTGTGAGAAGGCAGTTGGTCTCTTCCTCCCCGGTTTCCTTTCTGCTGTTCGTTGAACCCTTCCAGTTCAGTTATTTGACTACTGGAAATTCATGTTCATGTACGCAGGCTTATGGAAGATCGTTGACTCGTGACTCTTCTTTCCCGTTGACGGGGGAACACTACTGGATGCTTCTGTTTTGGGCTTGGAGGTCGGGGTTTGGGGATGTGTGCTTCGAACTGGGGAGGCAGTTGGAATCGGAGGGATTCAAGCAGACGACAGAGGGGGGAGGTCTGCAGTCCGACGACGGAGTTCCTCCTCAAATCGGGAATCTTGCTTGGAAAGTCTGCAAAGAATTGAACACGAGGAGGATTAGGGGGGGGGGACAGGAGATGGGGGACGACGGGGGTCAGTCTGTATGTTGACTTTTTTTTGTTGTTGTGTTGCTGCGTGCATGTGTGATTGTGTGTGTTTTTTTTTCGATCTTGTTTGCTGTCTTATTTATTTGCTTTCCTCCTTCCTGCTTTGTGTCTGCGGGTCGGTCTGTTGGCCTTCTCTCCCCCCCGCTTTTGGACAAGAACACTCCTTGCTTCCCTTTCCTTCGTTCTTCCCTTGCTTGCTTCCTTCCCTCCTTTTCTTCCCCCCTTCATTCTTTCTTCCCTTCCTTCCCGCCTTCCTTTCTTCCTTCCTTTCCTTCCTTCTTTCCGTCTCCTCCCTTTTTTCTCATCTCACTTAACTGTTCTCTCTCTCAAATGCATGAAGAAAAGCATCTCTCTCGATCTTCCTCTGCCCCCTCCTCTCCTCTCTCTGCCTGCCTGATGCGAGTTGAGTGTGCATGTGCAGAAGACGATGCTTGGAGAAGTCAGAACTACTCAGGTCGGTCTGCATGCCGGGAGGGCATCTGAATGAATGTAGTGGGCAGAATTCATGCACGGGAGGGAAGGAAAGAAGGAAGACGCCGTGTGTTCTCAACACATTTTTTTTATTGGTTGGGGTTTGCAGATCTTTTTGGTTTCGATCATGAAAGTAAGGAAAGGAAGGTATCCTCTCTTTTTTTTTTTTTTTTGGTGGCTTATCCTCTCTTTGGCGAGACAGGGAGGGCAGAGGCACCCACCCTGCTGCTGTAGGAATATAATCAGTAAGTTCCCAATGAGCGCGATGAAGAAACCTCGACGCATGCATCTGTTTGCAGAAGAAGGCAGAGAGGTCGACCTCAAGACATCGCTGCTTCATTTCGGCCAGGCAGTTGACAAGATGCAAGGACTGGCGATGGCCCACAACACGTCTGTGTTTGAGGCTGTGAATCACTACAGAGGGTTGGAGGAGGGGCAAACGGATGGGGGGGGCATGGGGGGATATCTCGGATTTGGGGGCGGGATGGGGGGGGGGCCCTTTACTCCCGGAACAATGGGACGAGGCACGCCGTATGGGGGGGTGCAGGGGTACGACGGCGGCAGGTCTGGGAGTGAGAACGTGCGGCTGATGCGGTCCCTTTGTCCAGAAGCGCTCGCATTGTGCGCGTTCGTCGCGGGGCAGGACGACCACCTGCGGTACACGAACATTCTGGATGAAAGTGTCAGTGAGGGAGGGGGAGAGAATGCGATGGTAACGAGGAAAGAGCGAGGAAAGAAACAAAACTTAATGGAGAAGAAGAAGAAAAAGAAGGAAGCACTGCCCGTCTTACGGTGTCGGCCTACCCTCTCCTTCTGCTGCCTCTCTATCCCTTTATTCTCTCTCAGTGGATTTTCTTTTCCGAATTAACTTATCACCTGGCTTGAACTGCACACAGGTCGCAAACCGAAAAGTAGGAAACGGAGAGTGCCCTTTCCTTCCGTGATGTATTTGCGCCAGGCTGCTACCGACTTCACCGACCCATGCTGACACATGCAAACGAACAGTCTCTCTCACACACAAGCACAGAAGAAGAAAGCCACATGCTTACGGGTGCGCTCACACGCAGACAGACAGAGAGACAGAGACAGAGACACAGAGAGAGAGAGAGGGATGCAGCAAGAGGCAAAAACGAACAGAAGAAAAGTCTGTTGCTTCATCCATCCATCCACCCATCCGCCCATCGATTCCTTCATCAGGCGCCATGAAGGGGCGACTCCCCTCTTTCTTCTCTCTCTACTTCCTTCTTTCAATGTTCTTTCCATCTGTTTTTTCTGACCGAAACGAATTCCCTTTTTCGATCGTCTCTGTGTTCGCAGCGCTGCCAGGACCAGTCATCTCGTACCTGGCTCATGTTCTCTCATGCACTACGGCTGTACTTCGAGAACGCGCCTGACGATTTCGCGTCCTTTGATACTACTAGCTGGATGGGAGGCCGGCAACAAGGTCTGTCTGTCTGTCTGTCTGTCTGTCTGTCTGTTTGTCTGCCTGTCTATCTGTTTGTCTGTCTGTCTGTTTGTCTGTTTGTCTGTTTGTCTGTCTGTCTGTCTGTTTGTCTGTCTGTTTGTGTGTCTGTCTGTCTGTCTGTTTGTCTGTCTGTTTGTCTGTCTGTTTGTCTGTCTGTTTGTCTGTTTGTCTGCCTGTCTGTCTGTCTGTCTGTTTGTCTGTTTGTTTGTCTGTCTGTCTGTCTGTCTGTTTGTCTGTCTGTCTGTGCGATGACGGTGCCGGTCCCCACGTGCAGTTTTCTTTTTTCGTTTTGTTGTCATTTTTAATTTTTGTTGGTTTTTCTTGCCTTGTTTTCTTTTCTTCTCTTTCTTGTCTTGAGTGGAAGCAGCAGAGGAGTAGCGTGTGAAACCAGTGATCACGTGAAAGTCTGTCGGGAGGTGGAGAGGCAAGGGGCGCTTAACTCTCACCTTTCGGGCCCCCTGCCCACGCTGTTTGATTGTTGGTGCTGTTCCTTTGTCTTTGTTCTTTCTTTCTTTTTGTCTGTTGTGTTTATGAAGAAAAGAAGGGAGAAGAAGAAACATATAGTCTGTCTGTTTGTCTGTCTGTATGCACAAAAGGGGGGTCAAGGGGGTCGTTGAGGGACAATTAACTGCTGGTTGCAGGGAGGGAGCATGGGGGGGCCTGGCTGCCTTTCTGAGTGACGGGAAGGGAAGGAGGGCGTGGCAGAGCATGCACGTATTTGATTGTCTTATTGACGCCAGAAGGCTCTCCATGTTCTTTGATAGAAACTCGATCAATGGATTTGATCGTGTGTTCTGCCTCTGATGCG
Organism: Chromera velia; assembly: GCA_018398765.1. Taxonomy (NCBI): domain Eukaryota; family Chromeraceae; genus Chromera; species Chromera velia. Next base: position 30,457 of record JAHBMJ010005799.1, on the reverse strand, counting down.
TGCTGTATGGGGGGGGGCTGTGCTGTTCATTGCGTTTTTATTGTTTGATGCAGAATCGTCAGTTCCGCTGCAAACCCTGACAAAAGCAGTTGGGGAGGTCGGGCAATCTGTGATGAAGAACAGGCCAGGAGAGTCTGTACAGGCAGTCGTCTCTTCTGCAGGTGGGTTGAATCGCGTTTGTATGATCGAATGAATCTGGTCTTGTACGTTCAAACTCAGATTTTTTAATCAACGCGGCTATCTGTTTACTTTCATACAGAATTTTTCTTTTTTATTCTGTATGAAAAATTCTGTATGAAAGTAAACAGATTTTTTTATCAACACGGCTATGTGGTCTCATCGAGTCATGGTGTTTTGCCGTCTTTGTGTGCTGCTCTACTCGTCTCAAATTTGCCTTTGCGTCTCGTGGCAGTTCGTGTTTTCCATCTTTCGTGCTTTGATTGTCAGGACAGCAGTCGTTTACTTTCATTCTGTATGAAAGTTTTCCATCTTTCGTGCTTTGATTGTCAGGATAGCAGTCGTTTACTTTCATTCTGTATGAAAGTTTTCCATCTTTCGTGCTTTGATTGTCAGGATAGCAGTGAAGGCAGCTGCACCACCTGCGAATGCAGTCGAACCATTTCCTTTTTTTTCGAAGACGTTTATCAAACGTTTTTCGTCTTTTGTTTCCATCTGCGGGTCAAGATTTTGCTGTCTGTCTTCATTAGATGCATGCTGTTGTTTGCAGATCATGAAAAGGCAGACAGACGCCTTTTCACTCATTCCTTTTAATTGCGTTCTTTTTGTTTGTGTCACGGAGGATCGTTGGTCAATAGAGTCGTCTGTGTTTGAGAGAGAAGAATGGGGGGGAGGAACGAATCATGTGTGGTTTCGTTGTGACTGTGTGGAGGGGAAAGCAAAGAAAGCACTGCTTCTTTCGAATTACTTCCTGCCTGCAGGTGGCATCCCGGGAGAGCAGAGCGGCTCTGCTCTGAACTTCGCTGCCTCTCTCTTCTCAACTCTCCAGGTGTCCAGTGCACTCAGATGGATGATCGAACACGATATGGAGGCGTTGGTGGTGCGTCTCTCTGTCTGTCTCCCTGTCTCTGTCTCTCTCTTTCCCCGCCCCCCCCTCTCTCTGTCTCTCTGTCTGTCTCCCCTTCTCTCTATGTGTGTGTGTGCGGCCCTGCCCTATTCTCTGTCGGTCAACGGTTCCTTTCGTTCTTCTTGAGAACCTGCACCGTCTCGTTGTGCCGTGTGGACAGTCAGGTCGGACATCCGACGCGTGTAACAGGCCTGACACGACAGTCACATCGACACTCAGAGATGGAAAAACAGACTTGACAGAGAGACAGAGAAAGAAGGAATTTGTTTTTTTCTGAGCTCTCTGCTGCTCTCTAACTGCCTTCCCCTTTTCTTCCCTTTTCTTTTCTTTGCAGCGTCCTGCCCTCCAGATTGCTCTCGCCCTTTCTGTCTCCGGAGTTCTGCCCTCTCTTGTGCCTGACGACTCGGGGGACCCCATTGCCTCCTCGTCCTCCTCTGCTGGGGCTGCGGGGGCAAACTTCTCCTTCGACGCCTCGACGGCAGAAGCCCAGGGTCTGGGGGGACCGTTTGAAGAGGAGACGAACATGAACAGGCCCCTGCCGGACAAGAGAGTGGGGGGGGCACTGGACCATCTGGAGGCCGCGTTTGGGCACGGGTCCTTGGAGGTCTGGCGTGCAGTCGCTCGTCATTCAGTTGATTGGGACATCGAGACGCAGGTCGTGTATCTTCAGGTAAACAATAATTTTCTTTGCATGATTGATTTTCTTTTCTTTGGGAGAGGAATGGGATGGGATGGAGTGGGGGTTGGTTTACATTAAAAGGGAGACGTGATCGATGGAATGACGGAGGAGAGAATGAAAAAAAAAAGGGGCTGGAGGAGGAAAGCAGATCGAGAGAATGAAAGAAGCAAAAGGAAATTCAGTCTGTGACTGTGGACTTCTAGGTAGTGTTGCTGCCTCCGTACCACACTTTCTTTCACCGCCTTTTCCGTTTCTCTTTACTGGTTCCTCGTCAATGAGTGAATCTTGTCGTTCTCGCCTCCCTCTCCGTGCAGGCCCTTCCATTGAGCACGAGAGCTCCGATGTTGGCAGATCTCCTAGTGGCAGCAGCGAGCGCCCCCGTTTCTCGTGACCTCTCAGGAGACTACGGACAGTCTCACCAGGACGCAGCGAAAACGAACGCGTTAGAGGCCAGGGCTGCAATTGAATTGTTGGGCTCTGTGACTGTGAGGGGCAAGGTTGAGTTTGGTCTTCTGCACTCTCTGCTGGGAGGGGGGGACCATCAGAAGGCCCTAGTGGAGGCTCGGAGAGTTCTTATTCCTGCAGGGGAGGCAGCCTTCCGTGTGGTGGGTCTGTCTGGTCTCAGTTTTTTTTTCTGTTTTTCTGTACTTGGGGGTTTGTTCGCTTGAGTTTGATGGCAAGAACAGAGATGGGTTTGTGGTGGACCCGTGAAGTCGAGGCAGCTTGTGGAAAGGAAGAGAGTAGCAACAGGAAGATAGTCGAAAGAAGAATTCGGCGGGGCAGTGGAATTTAAATTGTCAGTGTCCTGTCCACTCCCTAAAAGGTTGAACCAGTGGGAAGTGGACAGTATTAAAGCGTCTTTCTGCCGTGTGATGCCTGAAGACTCATTACTTGGTCGTCAGCATCCGCTTGTGTTTCTTCACCATTTCCTTTCGTCCTTTCTTGTGTCCTGGTTTCTTTTGTCTCAGTGTTTGCAAAAGGCTACATTGCTCTGTGTAAACGCAGACACATATTTCTGCATCATCGCCTCTTCCCCTTCAGGTGCCTCTCCGCCCGCCTTCGGTTCTCCGCATCTGTTTTCTCTTACTTTTCCTGCTGGTGCGCTTGTTGCTGCTTGCCTGTCTGTCCTTCGCTTG
>JAHBMJ010005799.1:10058-22558 GCA_018398765.1 Chromera velia | reverse complement strand
GAAGAAAGAGTTTTAAACACACGCCTCAGTACTTTTTCTGCCGATTCAATTCTTGCTTTCACAGTTTTAGATAGATCCCCCCCCTCAAAGATCCAGTTGCCGAGGTATTTATATTTATTAACATGCTTATTGACAACCGGCCTTCCATTAAAAAAAAAAGGGGAAGCGGGATCAATCAGAGGATCAGGGGAGGATAGACAAAGGATCTTTATTTTTTTTAAGTTTACCGTGAGTCCGTGTTCATTGCAGTATACCTCGAGGCGCTGGAGTCTCTCCTGCAGGTCTACGGCGCTGTGGGCAAACAACACAAGGTCATCAGCATAACCACTACTCTCTAATATTAGAGATATGGAAAGCTTGACAGGTTTCAAAGCGCTCCTTCTTTCATTACCACTCCGAGTCGGCTGTTGGTTCTCAGAGCTAAGGGCTTTGTGTAAATTGTTTATAAATGGAAGAAAAAAAAGAGGAGCTAGAAAGAGGATCACCCTGCTTCACACCCGCTCCTTCTAACAAGTATTTGTCCCCTCCATCAACCCTTGCAACAACATTACAGTACATGGTGTTAAGGCCTACTCTCATACGGTAAGAGAGGACGCAGGCACCGTCTGACTCCAAGAAGGTGAGAGCTATAGAAGGTTGTATAGGCGTATGAAGGTTAGCCATCCTATCAGGTTTGCTTGCCACTCTAAAAGTCTGAGTCTGAAGCCTTTGAGAGCTTTCGCGCATGTTTGTCCTCCAGGCTAGCCTCCAAGGAGATCACGTGAGGGTGGGAGCCACACAGCCAAGGGCTCCAGCTAGCCTAAACAAGACCCAGGATCGACTATTTCGATCCGAAGTATCGCCAGAGGGCCTTCCACGGCGCCCGATCTCTTATCTGGATTCCTTCTGTACATTTAGGCATCTCTAATGTCTTTCTTCTTTGTAGTGCGTGTGTTCATGTATGCAGAAAGGGTTGGATGAGATCTTAAAGAGGTTGAGTCGATCAAAAGTCATTAGAGGTGTCATGACTCGTCACAACTGAGAGTTGAAGAGGTCGATCGTCCTTCACTAAATTTGGATGTGACTCAAACTATTTGGCTCTGCATTTTTTTTCTTTTATAATCGGCTAATTTCTGATTCTTGTGGTGCACCACACGGTTTTGGCTGCGGCTTGCCACGCGGAATCGGTTTCGCGCGCGGGGCCAAAATCGGCTTCTCTTGAAAGGTAAAAGAGGTGGAGATGGGAATCGAACCTGAGACCTTCCACTTCTTAGTCTGCCATTCGCTCTCACTTTATCCATTGTGATTCTTATGATGTCTGCCAAAGGAAACATATAGCAAAACATCTCAGAATGATCAAAGACTTAAGTTGCGGTCTGAGTAGACCGTAACACATGCCTTTTCTTCAATAAAGCGCTTCCACGCGCCTTTAAAACTAACATTGTCTCCTTCGCCTTCAAAGTACGACATAACACGCGCCCTTCTCTTATAAAGGCGGTTCCATGCGCCTTCAATTCAGCATAGTTGTACCGAGTTCTCGTTTGCCAAAAAAAAAAAAAGGACCGACGCATACTATGTGCTAGTATTTGGGCATGGAACCATAAACCCAAAAGGGAGACGCATGCTATATGCTGGTCTAGACATAAGGCTAGTCTAGACATAAGAAAATATATAGAACTAAAAAAAAGTGATTAATAAGAAAAAAAATTAATTCTAAAATGATAGAAAAAGTATAAGAAAGTATTGTGAAAAGTATTAGAAAATGAAATAAAAGAAGTATGAAAAAGTATCAAAAAATAATAGAAAATAATAGAAAAGCTGCAAAGAAGTTAATGTTTTATTTAGAGAAAGGGATGAAGACCAAACGATTGAAAATAAAAGTAAAAAGAAGTAAAAAGATAAGAAAAGACAAGAACCAGACAAACACGATACTTTAGATAGGATTCAGCGTCCGTGGCCTAGTGGTTAGGATGAGAGGCTTGGACCGGGAGGTCCCAAGTTCGAGTCCCACCACTGGTAGAATTCCAAAATACATGTATCCGAATAAAGCGCGGTATAAAATTGATAGAACCGAGTAAGACCCGGTTAGAAAACGAGACATCGAATAGCGCGCGGTCAGAAATCGAGGCATCAAATAGTATGAGGTCTGAATTCGAATAACCGTCAGGCAGAAAACCAAATAGTACACGGTCTGAAATCGAAGTACCCAAATACCATGCGGTTCATGCTTAGAATAGCCAATTTTGCCTGGTTAAATTCCATGCGGTTTGAATTTGAATTTGAGCGTGGCGATTATTTGGCTAGATTATTCGGCTCTGAGATCGAATAATCGCCCGGTCTGAATGGCTTGTTACATGTACAAAATCGGATCACACAAGAAAAATCAAAATCTAGATTTTCCCGAGAGGACCCCCGAGGTTGTCAGTCACCTCGGGAGGTCTAACACCCTCAGAATTGCCTCTCTAAAGCCAACCTCCAAACTTGAGTAAAAACGCACAGATCTGCACTCGATATTAGCATGAAATCGATTGATAAGCGATCAACCCTAGCGCTATAGATTGAACTTTTTTTGAACTCAACCTCTGACTCTTCGGATACTTAGACTATCTTTGAGCCTCACTGGAGTCTGACTAGCGCTACTTCCCTTTATCTATTCTGAGGGCTTCCAGTAGCTCTTAACAATAGAATAAATCATGTGGATGTCTGCCTGACCTAGCTGCCTGACTGGCCCCTTCATCCTTCAGTCTCTCTAACATTTTCTCTCTGGGCACTGTGTCAAAGGCTTTGGAAAAGTCTACAAATGCTGCGATGAGGGGTTCTTTTTTGTGTTTAGACTGAAGAATAAGAGAAGAGAGGAACGCGAACACTTTCTATGTCCCTACGCCCCTCCTGAAGCCTAACTGTCTCTTATCGATCCTCATCTCTTTATGAAGGCGGGCGTCTATAAAAAGAGCAAAAACCTTACCCAGAAGATTAACAATATGAATGGGCCTCTATTCATTACAATCAAGGGAAGGGGGACTCTTTGGTACTGAAGCAATCCTCAGGACGTTCCATCTATACGGCTAAAAGGAAAAAGAATGAAATAAATTAAAAAAGACAAAAAGAAGAAAGCAAGAAAGGGTTGAGTATTTGAAGTAAAGAGCGAAATGTTTAGAGGCGATTCCATTAAGACCGGCAGCCTTATTCACGTCTATTCCTTTCAAGGTTTCCTCTACTATGTGCAGAGAGAAAGCGGGGGAAGAAGGAGGAGGGAACACAGGGCCAGCAGGGGCGGGGAAAAGTTCGTCTCCGTTAAACACACGGGCCCAAAAACGAGACAAAGAATCAGCAGATGGTTTTACCTTCCTATTTCCCTCATTTTTGGACTTTCTGCACCATTGCTAGGTCTTTGCTGGTTCGTATGGTGCCTCTCTTACTAGCCATGCTGCCAGAGCGCAACTGTTAATCATGTGTTACACAACTGTTGTTAAGCTTATATATAAAAAAAGAAATATTATCAGACTGCTTACTTTTTTTCTTTTTTAGCCGATATCTGCTACGCTCAGGTATGTGATGATTGCGAAGTGATGTGATGTGATATGATTGATATGATTATAACGTTATGTAACGTGTCACACCCCGATGATCAGTGTAGCCATCACTAGCTATCACTAAAAATGTAATCATTCTAATGGTTATAGAGGCACACCCACCCTCAGGTAAGTGTTTTATTAGGTTTTCACTCAGGTAGCGATACTTGAAAATCATATGCATGCAGAATTTACATGCCGATATACTTCTCAGATTTACGTGGCCAAGCTGCCCTCTAGCTGAGGATGCGCACAAAGTGATGATTAAGGGTTTTTTTCATGTATGCCGCGTCCCCATATATGAAGGGCGGATCTAACCTAGTTTGTCGATTTGTTCCGTCCTAAGACTACGAGTAATGAAAATAGGTGCGACTTCGATCACCCTGATATAGCTGATCAATCGCAGCTTCACAACAGGTTGGACAATCAAAAGAGAGAGAAAAGGGACAGAGGGGATACAAGGTAGAACCTTCGAGACACTTCAGTTCTTTCATTGAAAAAAGGCTACCCTTTTAATCAGAAAGACCTTAATTGTGCAGAGGTGCTGCAGCATCCCGCACGTCTTCCATCCCTTCAAAGAACTCCTGCTTTAAACACCCCATCAAAACTCTTTCTTTAAACTCAGTTGTTAATTCTCACACTGGCCTTCGCGCGCGCGAATGCGCGCGAACAAACGTGTTTTGAGACACATGCACTGATCGTCACGTACGTTAAAGTTGTACATGCACACTGTGAGATACCGGTGCACGCATTCAATTGTCTGACCTTCATGAAAGCGATGAAGTCGAAACCGTACAAGGTCGGCCTCGAAGGTGATGTCTGTAAGACATTGTACAGCCAGAGAGAACCCCTCTCAAAGGTACACACAGACTTGTATATGTACAGTGATTGCATCACACAAGCTTTTCCTCTATTGTTTGATTAGGTTGTGTGCACCCTTAAGATTCGTTCTAATTTGTTTCTCGGAAACCAAACGCAGGAGACAACGAGTTGCGACAAGGAATTTGTAGCAGTCAGATTTCGTCATTTGTTCTTCAATTTCGGAAAATGATAGGCGGGCTTCCTCCGCGATCCCTCATCTCGCTCTTTCGGCACCACCCTGCAGTAACGGGAGAAGAGGTGAGCGTTGGTCTCTGTTGATGCAGACATGCATTTCGTTGTTTGTTCAGACAGTATGCACCCGGGTGTACCTTCAGACTCCGTCTACGCGCCACATTCTAATATTGTCTCTCCACTGATGAGTGAAACGTGCAGAATGGAGAACAGACAGTTGTGTCACGACCAGGTGACTCTCTGCTCGCGGTCAGCACGCTGAGGCACTTCGGTCCTTGTCCGAACAACCTTTGTTGCGACTACCGTTGCTGAGTTATGCGTACGTCATCATTTTCTGTAATCCACGTCTCGCTTCTGCCCTCATGTCGTATTTGTGTGTTTTCAGTAGCCTTTCTTGTATCACTTATCTTGGAATACCAATGAATCACGCGGTACGGATTGAAACGCGTTTAGAGCACAGTGTGTCCCAAGTCCGTCTGACCTTTCATCTGGCGTGGCAGGTGTTTTCGTGCCCACCTGCTCTGCCCGTACTATCTCGGCTCCGCTCAGATGTCTATGACTCGCCCCATCAATTGGTCGGCCAACGTGTTTCCATGAAGCTGTTTCCTTCTCAGATTCTTCTGCAGGGTGGCTTTCAGGAAGTCTCGGCTGTGGGAGTCCGGGGCGAGACCGTAGAGGCGGCAGACCCCCCGTGCCATCAGTTGGGTGCAGAGCGAAACGTCAGTGTCAACCAATACCAACGTGTGTGAATGTGTACAAAGCACATGCCTGATGTTATACAAAGGACTGGGAATACGTCACTCTTCAACCCGCAGTCTCGGTTCGAAAGAATATCGTGAATGTACGATCGAGCCTGTCTCCTCAGGCACAGTTCAGTTCGCGTGGAGGGTTCGCACAGCCTGCCTGCTCAGAAAGGCATTGGAAATCCGTACTGCTCACCAGAGAAAGCACGCACTCACTCGCATGCGATCCTTATGCGTATGCACAAGTCTTTTTGGTGTGTGCGTGCTTTTGTGTGCATCTGGGGTGTGTACTGTTTCTTGATGGCAAACATTCCTTGCGTCTGGCTTTGTGCTCCTGTACAGCAGAAGTTGGAGGGTGAAGCCACATCTGTGAGCAGACAACCGGACAGAAAGCAGCCGCTAGCGGGGGCAAAGAAACCCATTCTCAAAGAGGTCAGCTGAAGTGTTCATGAGAGTGTATCACAGTGCCTGTGCGATAAACAGACTGTATTGTTCATACTCTTCTATTCTTCTCTTTCGGTTTTTCCTGTTTTCTTTTTTCTTCTTTTTTTTTCCTTCCTTCCTTCCTTCCTCCCTCCCTCCCTCCCTCCCCTCCTTCCTCCATTCATTCGCACTCATTCATTGAGGCAGGCAAACAGGCAGACCAACAGACAGACAGGCAGACATCCGCAGACATCTGGACCGACAGAACAATAATCAGTGAAAAACAAAGACCAGGACACTGGTTGGGTCAGTAGCTCAGCAACTCAGCCAGCTACAAACAAGCAGGCAGGCAGACAGTCAGAGTCAGCCAGCCAGTATAGTAGCTGCCTCTTTCAGTTGTGTCACGCTCTGCATTTCAAGCCTCGACACTCCTGCAACACGAGTGTCCACCGATTACTCTGTCTTCCACTTTGCATCACTTTGTCATGCAGCTTCAGAAGCTCGGCCTCATTCGCAACTCTGCCTCCAAATCATCCGGGGGGGTCCTCAAGACGGTCATCAAGACGCGAGACGGCTCCAAACAAGACAAAGTCAGTATTGAACGCAACAAAGTAAGACGTAGCTCACCATGCAGTCAGAATGCGCACCAAAGTTGAGTGTCTGGGCAAGTACAATTGGGTGTGCAAGTAAGCTTGGCATTGGTAGGGAGCGTGTGCGGAACTGAGGCAGCAGCACTTTGTCTGTCAAGTTGTTCTGAGATGCTGATTTTTTTGTACCTGCTTTTTCGTCTACTGGATTCCAATCATGCATCAAATTTGTCTTTAAAAAAAGAGGTACATAGCGTGTCGGATGGACCTCGCCAGCTCGATCGAGACGGTGTGTAAAGTATTTCCCTCCATTTTCCTCTTGGAGGCTGGATCGGACAGCAGCTGTGAAGGTGCTTCGTTTCCCCCTGTGAATGTAAAGGTAGGCTTGAGTGTGTGAGTGTATGTGTATTCATATGTTCATGTGCATTGCGCTTATCTGCAGATCAAAAACATGAACACGAAGAAGCAGACAAAAAAGAAGAAGCAGGACGAAGTAAAGAACTTGGAGAGAACGTACAAGTGGGTTTACATCACTGTAGGCTTTGAGAGTTTTTTGACCCCACGCGTTTGCTTGCTGTCTTTCTGAGAAAGCAAGAATCGACTATGCTATGTGCGTCCTGTAAGGCAGGTGGGTGTTACTGGTGGTTCTGCCCGGGACCGGACTGGTCTGTAGCAGTTTCGGCTGCCATCTTTCGGGATAAGATCAGATGGGGATCTGGTGATGCGCTGACCGGCTGCCTTACACCTAGGCGTCTGTAAGCCCTTCTATCCCGGCTTGCTTGTTCGCTGACTCGTGTCAACATTCAGCAACTTGTCTGTTAGAATGTCTTCTTGTCTGCTAAGCGTCTGCTGAGTGATTTCTCCTTCAGATTACTTGATTGTCAGCCTGCCAATCTGTCTGACGCTTTCTGACTGTGTCTGTTCCGCTTGATGCTTCAGTACTTCGTCTAACGGCCTGTCAATCTGTCGATCGATTTCTGTCTGAGGTCCTCTTCAGTTGTTCGTCTTTCGGGGTGGCAGTCTTTCGGCCGATTGTTGACTTGGTGGCATGCTCAGCGACTCACACACGAAGGGAGCGCTGTCTGCTCAGAGCTCAGTTGTGAATTCATAGAATGACTGAGCGGTGTGTAGACGGCATACATGAAGGGCTTACAGAAGTGCTCAGTGGAGGGTCCAGGTCCGTCGGGACTTTCTGGCTCTCGGACGCTGCATAGTCGATTCAAAAAGAGATGATATGGATAAATCATGATAAATCTTCGTTGTTCTCCTCCTCTTCCCTCGACGTGTCGAATCATCGGGTGCTATAAGTCAAAATGGTTCCCTTCCAGTCCTCTTCTTCTGTTTAACTCCCACTTCTCTCTTGGTCTGGCGCGCAGGTTCAGAAGAAACGCGCCGAGTGGAAAGCCACCAAAACAGCAGAAGCGCAAAGGCACCGGTGAGTCTTCCTACTCTTCCACCTCAAACGCAAACGTGTGGGCATTTGTCTGCTCAAAAGTATGAGCTCTCTATGTGTCGTTGCTGTCAGGAAACACTGACGCACACACGCACGCACACACACACACACACACACACACACACAGAGAGAGAGAGGGAGAGAGAGAGAGAGAGAGAGAGAGAGAGAGAAATGTGGACTTTGCAAACACAAGCATCAACAAAACGGAAGTAGAAAAAGAGTGTTTCTTTTACAGATTCCATCTCTTTTTGTGTATGCATTCTTTTTGAGCCGCTCGCATGAAGAGCCATTCATTACTCAAATTTGCTTCCGGGCTGATCAAGTCATTGACGAAGTTACCGACTCACTGACAGACTGAAAGAGGGATTGGATGATCGTCTCCTCTCGCGATTTGATCATCGATCGACTGATTGGGTTGCCGGGATCGATGGATGCGGTGAGGGATTCAACGAAAGAGCGAAGGAATGACTGACTAACTGACTGAAAAATGACGGACAACCTTATTCGTTCACGATTGCCGAGGTGAGAATCGATCAACAAAAGTACTTCCTCCCGGTATTTTGGCTGTTTCAGGGGCTTTCGTCTTCTTTTCCGCACTTTCTATTCCGTTTCTTACCCTTCTTCTTCCCCTTGTTCTTTCTTGTGCAGCGCGAAGAGGTGGTGAACAGAGCGTGGCTGTTGCGTGAACGTTTGAAGCAGATGACGCCTGGAAGCACGCAGATGGGCACAGAGACGGGAGCAGGAGGGTCCCCCCCAGCCTTCCCCTCCCTGCGGCCGGAGACGGGAGTGGCCTTGAATGAGCTTATTCTCGCAGCATGACCTATGGACAGATCTCCTAGTATAGTGACTTCCTTCAGGCGCCTGCACTCTGCGCGAAGAAGGACCCTGCATGATCGATCGAGTGGATAGGATAGGGCACTCCCTGTTGGGGTGTGCTGAAAAACAGCTACACACGAGAACAGACGTGCAACAGAAAGGTGGGAAAAGATTCAAAACAAAGATGAACTTCATTGACTCGTGAAGGAATCATGTATTCTAAACAAATATTAAACAAAGTATGGATAACTGCATTTTTTAGTTGTAAAACTCAGCTTTTCCTGCCGTTTAGCCTACGGTTTAGGCCTCCTTTGACCGCTATGTACCAACTCATGGTAAAATTTTTAATTTTGCCTTTATACTTTTTCGATCACTTATATTTAAATTATTTTTTTGATAGGTTGCTCTTATATCTGTCTCTTTGCATCTGTTTACTATCATGTAGAGAGGCTATCATCCATATTTTCCAATCTGTTTGCTCTCATCCGTTCATTTGTAATGGAATTAAGTGGAATCTTCTCAACACTTGATATTTTCTTTGCATTTTTCAATATTTGGCTTCAAGTACATTAATATAGTAGTATACTACTTTTTGTTAAACCTGCAAGTCCTGTACCAACCGTGACATCCATCCGAGTGATGAACCTACTACTAGGCCTACTACGTTTATATGATAACTAGATATGATAAATTGTATCATCATCATCATTATATACGCCATCAGCCCATGTTAGGCGTTTAGCTTCGGCAAGTCACAATATGCAAGACAGATTGTTATAAATGGTAGACTTGGCAACTAGCTCAACACCTGAAGGCTAAACTGAAAGGTTGTATTTTCATATATATGTTCCACACAGGGAATAATAGGAATCTCTATCGTGTCGATATCAATCATTGAGTCTACTAAGTAATAAGGCCCGGGACCAATTGAAGGTGCTCAAGTGTTTGACGCCATATCAAATTTTTCATCCAGAAAGCGGCCAAGAGCAGTGCCCGTTGGCTGCAAGCAATCCAGAAGACACACAATTGCTAGGGGTCGCATTAAAACACACACACACACACACACACACACACACACACAACCGGTTTGGGGCAATTGTTTTTGAACAACAGTCAACAACAGTTGCACAACACTTGAAATACGTATTGCAGCACCCAAACAACAGTTGTTTGACAGAGGAGAAAAAAAAAAACTGGTTTTCGGCTTTTTTTTTTTTTTGAATGCTACCCCTAGCACAATTGGTATGAAAGACGGGAGATCACGCGAGCTTCAAATACTTGATGTATCTTGCTGCAAGCTGTAAATAGCCGACAGATTGAGCAACGAGGGGGTTGAAACAGACAGCCGCCCCTGTCCCAAACAGTCCAATCGCGCTGGATGTCTGACACGTACTGACACGCCCAAGCCAGGCAGCCAGAAAGCAAAAGTGGAGGCAAACCAGAGGCAAACCACTGAAGGAAGGAAGGAATGAAGGAAGGAAGGAAGGAGGCTCTGTAGAGATCCACCAAAAAAAGGACATGGGGGGAGACGCACAGGAGACATGAGCGCAAAGCTAACCCCCCCCCGATAATCTGGAGAACCACCCTGCTGCATTGTGAGTCAACACCGCTTTTTTGTCTTTCCTTGCGTTCTTTCCTCTCTCCCTCACTGGCTAACTGACTGACCGTCATGAGGTGAAATGCGTAGTGCATATGCAGACACCGAACTCTTGTGAAGTCCACACACCCCCCGATTCCCCTCTTCGTGAGCGTCTCCTCGCACTTTTCGTTCTTCAACTTCCCAAGAGACTCCTTGCTCACATACTTCCATCGTTCCCTGAAGAAACGCAAGCAGGGCGGGAGATACGAATGAATGCTCACATACTTCCATCGTTCCCTGAAGAAACGCAAGCAGGGCGGGAGATACGAATGAATGCACACGTGGCAGTAGGCTGACGTTTCCGAACAAAGGCAACCAGGAAGACTGAAAGCCGAGAAGGCAAAGATACCCGAAGAGGACAGACGGTGACAGTGTACCGCCACCTCCATCGATCAACGTCTGCCTTCTGCATGGACATGGTGTGCTGGAACTGCATGGTCGTTTTCATGGAAGGAAGAGACTCGACACAAAAGTGATAACTCTAATGAATGAACGTGAGAGGACCGACCGACCGACCTGATGTACTGCAGATTGTCGTTCATCATCGTCTTTTGGAGTTCCTCGCTGTTCGGTATCTCCTCTTCCTCCAGTTGCTTGATCGTGCCCACTTTCTCGACCTCAGAGATCGCGCTGCAAGCGTTTAATTCAACCAAGAGTTTGTTCTACACTCAGAGCTGCTTTCATCATACAAACCCTTCGACGAATTATGCAGGGAATGAGAGAGTGTGAGAAAACAAAGATTCAGGAACATGCGTAGGATGGAAACTCGCTTGCCATGTGAAGGCCAAATGGTTCTTCTCATCCCATCTCTCTCTCTCTCTCTCTCTCTCTCTCTCTCTCTCTCTCTCTCACACACACACACACACACACACACACACACACGTGAAAGAACCTTGAGGCACCTCACCCCACCTCTTTCTGACAGAAAAAAAAACCTCAGAGATTAGCTCAACGCCTCCCCCAGCCAGACAGCCAAATTGCAGCAAGCCAAGCAGTCTTTCTCCCCCCACAAGGACCGAACAGGGTCAGCAGGTGTGTCTATTGCTTCTTCTTCGGCAGTCCACGTCATTCCAATTTCACACAGGATGAGTCACTGTCATTTCATACTAAACTCACTGTCATCAATCATTTATTTGATGGATGACTCATTTATTTGATGGATGACTCATTTATTTGATGGATGACGCATTTATTTGATGGATGACCCATTTATTTGATGGATGACCCATTTATTTGATGGATGACTCATTTATTTGATGGATGACTCATTTATTTGATGGATGACTCATTTATTTGATGGATGACTCATTTATTTGATGGATGACTCATTTATTTGATGGATGAATCATTTATTTGATGGATGACTCATTTATTTGATGCATGACTCATTTATTTGATGGATGACTCATTTATTTGATGGATGACTCATTTATTTGATGGATGACTCATTTATTTGATGGATGACTCATTTATTTGATGGATGACTTATTTATTTGATGGATGACTCATTTATTTGATGGATGACTCATGTCCTTTCCTTCGCGTTCAACCCCTCCCCCCCTGACCTCTTCAGCACAGGGTCCGACATCCAGTAGAAGGTTGGAAAGGGAGTCCCGTCAGGTGCCACCGGATCAACCAGCAGGATCTGGGGGACCCCCTTTGAGGACCTTCTTGCGACTGCAAGTAGACCCTGCGGCTCCTTTCCCAGTTGCTCCCTCACAATCTGACGGTCCTCTTCCGTCACCCCTGTGAGCAGTCCCTTGGCACTGCTTGCATCTGTCTCTGCAATTGATCCTTTTAGCTCCTCCTCGAGCACGTCCAGAAGCCTCACCTGCTCCTCCTGTGAGACAACCAAACCACCAGCAGACACGCCTTTACCTGCGTGGGCAGAAAAATGCAATGAACAGGTGTTGACAGGCATGTCAGCCCCGCAGACCGACGGGCCCCCACAGTCATGTGGAGAAAAAATACCACTCTGCGGAGGCGACAAAATTGCGTACACGCAAAAACGGAGATGAGGTCGCGAAGATACTCAACAGGAAAAATTGCGTGCGGCACGGAGGGAGGCAGGGAGAATGGGTGGAGAGGAGAAAGCAAGAAAAGAAGGAAAGAACGAAAGAAGAAAAGAAAGAAAGAAAAGACAGAAAATGCAAGCACACATGCACATCAACACGCACACACGCACACGCACACCCACGCCTACACCGACCCACACCCGCTCCCCCCCCCCCCCCC